>JAOPHQ010001990.1:632500-677500 GCA_030340625.1 Merluccius polli | reverse complement strand
AATCTAATTAGTTTGGGCCTGAAATGCCAAACCAATTTGAAAATGCTGTGTATCGCAGGTGAAGTTCAGTTAATCTGATCCAGTTCGGCTATGTAGGATGTCAGATAGACTAGGGAAGGCGATGGCATAATACATTATGTCGTAAACAATGCAAAGGACCGATCAGATTTTGTCCTTAATGTCCTCTCACCAATGTGAGATGAAGTGTGATTTGTCCTCTCAGGCCTCTCTGTCGTGTTTCAGTAGCCGCTTTCATACAGAATGTATTCTTGGTCAGCTGTCACTTGACCGATCAATGTGTACGTGTGAGTTAATGTATGTAGACAAGCAATGCAGCACAAACGCCACATGCTAGCATGCACACACCCACGCGCATATATTTTGACACGATCTGAACAGTCAGTCTCTCTCTCGCTTTCTCTCTCTCTCTCTCTCTCTCTCTCTCTCTCTCTCTCTCTCTATCTCCATTTTAATTAGTATCATGATCATGTACTTTTCTTCTGCCTCCTTGATCAAATGTTGGGTATCTCCTGTATACACGTTAACACCCCTCTTGTTCCCAGCTAACTATCTTTTCTCAACATCTCGTCCTTTTTCTGTGCTCTCCTCCCCCTTTCTGTTACACACACACACACACACACACACACACACACACACACACACACACACACACACACACACACACACACACACACACACACACACACACACACACACACACACACACACAATCCCAGAGTTCCGTTACAGTGCCTGCATTGTGGGCTTTGTTCCACTGTGCTCATTTCATATGTGTGTCACATCTCATGGCTGCCCTCCTCTCCTCTCATCTCCTCTCCTCTCTTCTCCTCTCCTCTCCTCTCCTCTCCTCTCTTCTCCTCTCCTCTCCTCTCCTTCTCTGCTCTTTGTTATGCCACACAGACCCCTTGCCGCCCTCTTCTCCCTACGATTCTACATCCTTTCATCTTTCACCCCCTCTCAATCTCACAGACGCAGTCTAACACACACACACACACACACACACACACACACACACACACACACACACACACACACACACACACACACACACACACACACACACACACACATTCTATCTGTCTTCTCTCTCTGTCTCTCTCTCTGTCTCTCTCTCTCTATCTCTCTCTCTTTCTCTATCTCTCTCTCTTTCTCTCTCTCTGTCTCTCTCTCTCTCTCTCTCTCTGTCTCTCTCTCTATCTCTCTCTCTGGTACGTGCTGGTTAGCTCCCGGAACAGAGGCCATTATGGGGGCCAACTGAAAATAAAAGAAAATAAGAAAAGGAGGGACTTCAAAACAAAACTCATCGACCGCCACCAGACAACCGTTACTTATGTAGTTAGTGCAAACTGCTTGTAGCTCTGTAGAACCATCCAGCTCTCAGTCGGTCTGTCTGGCTGGCTTTCCATCCTTTTTTATTATCGCTGTGCTATTGGGTACTTCTCTAAGGACATTTTGGGGCATTTTTAAAAATAATCTTTATGAAAAGGTCGATTCCTTATTTATTTGTCATTACTTCATTGTCAGTAGTGTTTGTAGTGTTTTGGTTAGTTTGGTATGATTGTGTTTGTTAGTGTCGGGTAGACTCAACGTTGCATTGCCTCTCTCCTGTATGTGTTGAGAGTAGTGGAGCATAGTGTTAGGGGCTACTGAACGAGGGGTGTTGTGTGTCAGAGCAGTATCACTCGTAACATGTTTGTCTAGGTATGCTCCCCAAGCTGTGTCCCCTCCCACAACATTCAGCACACAGGCCCAAGCCAAGTTTGTGGCTTGATCCAACTTAGATTGAGCCCGAAGAAGGAAGACAGTAGAGATGCGGGGGAGACTGTGAAACAGTTGTTACTTTTTATGTCAAATCATAAATCAGTTTCAATGTAGGTGAGTGCAGAATAAGAGACAGTGGGGAATGATGGCTGTGTCTCTTCAGGTCCGAGCAAGTCCAAGTGTGGTAACCCTCGATACAGCAGAAAACACTGTGCCAATACAAGCAAGTGGTGGTGACAACTGATCCACTGCTTACAGAGATTCAAGACAATGATATGTTGATATGTTAGTTAAATTGACACAGGCAGCGTTCCAGTCACATATTTGGTTGGTCCAAATAACCAATTGTATTCATTGGAGCTGTACCTTTTTTTGGTAGACATCTTGTGGTCATTTTTTTCTGATAAATGCTGCATATTGCTAAATTATGCCTACATTCCCACCCCCTGTCTGCTACTAATGAATCCTCATGGTGGTGTCTAGGTGCAGGACTTTAATGATATTAGCAAGTGACAGCTTCAGGGGCTGGTGCAGGGCAGAAAGCCTGATTTGACCTGTCAGGAGAGGAGAGGGCTGCCCTCACTTAGTTATTCCAGGTATCTCTCCTCTGGAAGATGAGGGATCCCTTTTTCATCACTCACTTGTTTTTAGTACATGTAGTCTTGCATAGCCAGACCTATCTCCACACTTTGTTTTAGCGCTGTGCCAGCGCTGGAGAAAGGTCTGGCTGACCCACTATCATTCTGGCATAGGAGGAAAATGATATGATATGTAGCCAGAAGTAGGCATTTGTATATCCTTGTTAATATCCTCCTTTGTATGACCAAACTGTCAATATGGAGACCATAATGCTGGAACATAATGCAACACTGGTGGTTTGACCTGTGTTGTTGTCCACAGATAACGTTTCATTCTCCTTGTGATGTATGTATACATTCTATTCACATTGAGGACAAGTTGAATGAAGCAGTCAAAACAAATTGCTACAGTTACCTCTCTACGCCTCACTTATGTACCCCCTCCACTCTCCTCCTCTTTCTCTCTGTTCTCCCCACAGTAGCAGTGCACTAGCAACCCCTCGCCTCTTGCTGTCTTGTCCATCGCTATCTTGCAGAGAGAGAGAGAGAGACACACACACACCAACACTCACACACATACTGAGTGAGGGAGACAGACACAGAGGAAGGAAAGAGTAAGCAAGAGAGAAAGAGAGAGAGGGAGCGACAGTTGGGATCGTTCCTGGCAGCTGTTTGAAATTCTTTCTCTCGCTCCCTCTTTCTCTATCTCTCTTTCTACCTTTCTCTCTCTCTACCCCCCTCTTACTTTCCTCTATCTATCTATCTATCTATCTATCTATCTATCTATCTATCTATCTATCTATCTATCTATCTATCTCTCCATTGCTCTGGTCTCGTTTCTTTTGGCGATCTGTCTCTCTTTTTCCCTCATGTCCTAATATGGGTTTCCTCTGCCCTGTGCCAGCTAGGTTGACAGTTGCCTGCAGGGAGGTGAACCAGTACTGTCCACACGAAGACTGTAAACCTTACTGCATGTCTGGCTGTATGAGTAGTTAGTGTGTCATATGCACTGCAATGAGGAAATTAGGACATAAGGCTTTTGTGTTGTCCTTGTAGTTTTTTGTTGTTGTTATTTTTACTGAATAGTTGAACGCTGGTCGTTGTAGTGCAGCTTTTGACTGCCATTGTGCCTTATTTCCAACACTTTGCACACACGCAGGCATGGGCACACACACAAACATGCACATCTTAGTCTCACTCACTCACTCACTCAATCACTCACTCACTCACTCACTCAAACGTTTTTGTTATTCTGTGTGTCTTTCTGTGAATACTCAGTTACCATTGTGTAAAAATGTCCCACTTGCCCTCACCCGCCCATTAAAAAAAAACACCATACACACGCACACCTGCCCTCCTTCCCACCCCCTGCAACCCTCCCTCCTTTTTCCCAGAGTAAGGGGAGGTCGGAAGGCTTAAGGACAAATCAATGGTTTGAATAGCAGGCGGATCACATTTCCTCTCCGGCTGTTCTTCTTTTAACTTCTTTTTTTCTGTGAACTGTGTGAACGAGAACAGTGGTGTTTCATTTGCCCCAACTAGTCCTGTACACAGTTCATGTTTTTGGCATTTTACAGCAAAGAACCAGGGGTTAGGAACAAAAAAGGCATTTCGGTGAAGCACTTCCTTAGAGTAAAATGGTTTGGCCTGCACATTTACTCATATACATGGGTGCTTCTAACTTCAAAAATAATAATAATAATAATAATAATAATAATTAAAAAATAATAATAATAATAATTAAAAAAAAAAAAAAAAAAAAAAAAAATATATATATATATATATATATATATATATATATATATATATATATATATATATATATGTGTGTGTGTAGTTATATTCCATCATACCACTTAGACTAGGTAGTCAGCTGTCACAACAGCATGGTCTATTTAGTAGTGGCATGCCCACAGACATTGGACACAAGCAGTGGTGTAGTGGTCCCTGGAGAAGTGGGTATACTCTAAATGTTTGCCCTTTTTTAACGCAGCCCAGAAAAACGCCCTGTTTTAGAAACAGTGACATGTGAGACTACTCTATTTAGTTTACCCAAAAATCCGTCACTAGTATTTGCTCATTGTCACATAATTTCTGCTGCTTGATCTCAGGAAGGAAGGATTATGAAATTACTAAACCAATACTGGCCCACAGACTAGTGAGAGACAACTATGCATTTTGAGTGAACTATTCCTTATTCCTGGAATAACCTATTCTCTCAAGCATAGTCAGTAATTTCTTTTGTAAACTGTGTCTTTGAACAGCTGATTTGCAACACATAGCATGGGCCAGAGTGTGCCACTATTATAAAATTAACATGACTTGATCAGGAGCAGTTTGTAGGTATTAATGGTCACACAGGCAGCCTGCAAAAAATATAAAATGTAAAATATAGATGAGGCAAACATGGTGTTTCAGTAATTTTTTGAACATTTATTTAAATAAAATACTTCAGATCTGAATTTGACAATGCATCCTTGTTCATATTTCATCTTAGATTTAAAAAAAACGCACATCATTCTCTTCCACATCAATCATCTTGTTAGATATATAGCCTATAATATCAATATATTGTGGCGCGAGGCAGAAATAACTAATAACTCCGGATTTCTGATAACTCACAGCTCCTTTTTATTGCTGGTTCTCAACCTCGACAGAGCATGGCATACTGCATCCAAACTGAAACTGTCTACAACACAAAGATCTCTACCGTATCCCTTACACCCCGGCAGATAAAAGAACACTGAAAAACAACCCGCGTGCCTAAAACGCGCGAACACACACAACCAAAACAACTCCGGAACACAGACTTCTGGGTCGTGCCCTTAAAGGGACCATTCCTTATTTTAGAGTTACCTCCCCAGTCGCTACATTGCCCCCACCAGCATGTCGCCCGTCCCGGCGACTACAAGCTCACACATAGTCCTCAAAGCGACGGGGAGGCCGCCTCTGCCGCTGTCGAGCCTCTCTCCGCGCAGACCTCTCCCCCCCGCTGTCCAGCTCCCCTCCTGCAGTGCCGGGTGCGCTCGCGGAAGGCGGTGGGCGTATACCCTGTGAGCTGGGGGCATTGTCAACCTCTGCTGCTTTTGCATGGGGCCGATAGGGTGCTAAACGGTCCCTGTGCAGCACAACTACCCGCCCCCGGACAGACATCCTCACCCGATACACCACATCGGACAGCTGCTCCAGCACCTCACAGGGGCCCACCCACTTGCTAGTCAGCTTAGGCGAAATGCCTTTCTTTCGGGTTGGATTGTAAACCCACACCTTCTCTCCAGGCGAGAAGGGGCGGCCCCGACAGTGGACGTCGTATGCCCGTTTCTGTTTCTCCCCAGCCTGATCCTGGCGCCGACGGGCAAAGTCATGCGCCTCCGTCAGCTGCTGCCGTAGGCTGTGCAGGTATTCCCTGCCGGGCACTCCAGGGAGGTCAGGGCAGGGGGGGCTGCCAAAGGCTAGGTCCACAGGAGTCCGTAACTCCCTCCCGAACATGAGAGCGGCGGGTGTGCACCCAGTGCTCTCCTGCACCGCTGATCGGTACGCCATCATTATCAGGGGCAGGTGACGATCCCAATCACGCTGGTGTCGCTCGACCACGATGGCCAACTGTGTGGACAGCGTCCGATTGAACCTCTCCACCAATCCATCACTCTGGGGGTGAAGAGGCGTCGTCCGGGTCTTTGTCACCCCCATGAGCTTACACACCTCGGCGAACACTTGTGCTTCAAAGTTCCGCCCCTGATCGCTGTGCAACTCCTCAGGCACACCGAATCGGCAGAACATCTCACACACCAATCTCTCAGCTGTAGTTATGGCACTCTGGTCGGGAACCGCGTAGGCCTCCGGCCACTTCGTGAAATAGTCCATGGCCACGAGGACGTAGCGGTTCCCGCCATCAGTCAGAGGAAATGGCCCAAGAATGTCCACGCCCACACGCTCCATGGGGGCCCCCACCTGGTAACGCTGTAGCGGAGCATGAGAGCGTTGGGTGGGGCCCTTCTGGGCGGTGCAGGCGTCACAGCAATGCACGAACAGTTCGGTGTCCTGCCTGCAGCCGGCCCAGTAGAACCTTTGTCGCAGTCTGTTTAGCGTCTTTGATACCCCAAAGTGTCCTGCCCCCACTGAACCATGCACAGCCTGTAACACCTGCTGGCGCCGGTCCTTGGGCACCAACAACTGCCAAACCGCTCCCCCTCGGCCTGGTGCCTGCCAGACACGATAGAGCAGTCCATCCCTTCGGGCCATAGCGGCCCACTGAGAGTAGTAAGCCTTAGTTTCCAATGACAGCGCTGAGACAGCTGGCCAACCGGGGCGTGCTTCCGCATTGACCCACTGCCCCACCCTGACAAGAGTAGGGTCGGCTTCCTGTGCCGCCTGCCATTCCTGTCGCTCGACCGCTGTCATCCTCTGCTCCTCTGCTCCCTGAACCTGTGGCACCGCGGCCACTGGGACAATCAGTTGGTCTCGTTCATCTTGCCGCAAACAGTGTCTGCACTCCGATGCCTCGCAGGGCCGTCGGGAGAGAGCGTCAGCATTGCAGTGGAGTCGCCCTGCCCGATGCTGAACCTCAAAGTCGTAACTCTGCAGGGCCTCAATCCATCTCGCTAATTGCCCTTCCGGTTCTCGGAAGGTGAGGAGCCACATCAGGGAAGCATGATCCGTCCGCAGGAGGAAGGACCGGCCGTAGAGGTAGGGCCGAAAGTGGTGAAGCGCCGTGACGACTGCCAGTAGCTCACGTCGGGTGACGCAGTAGTTGCGCTCCGCTCGATGTAGGGCGCGGCTGTAGTAGGCCACCACTCTTTCTCCCTCCTCTCTCTCCTGTGACAGGACCGCCCCCAGCCCCGTGTCGCTGGCGTCGGTATCAACGATGAAGCGGCACCCTGGGTCGGGGAGTGCCAGGATGGGAGCGGTGGTCAAGGCTTCACGCAGGCGGGTGAAAGCAGCCTCGCAGCTCTCGTTCCACTCGAACTTCCGCCCCTTGTCAGTGAGGCGATGTAGCGGGCTGGCGGTGGATGCGAAGTCGCGCACGAAACGTCGGTAGTATGAAGCTAGACCCAGAAAGCTGCGCACCTCACCGACACTTCTGGGAACCTGCCAGTTCCGGACTGCCTCCACCTTCGCTGGATCGGTGCCCACGCCGTTGGGCCCCACCACGTGCCCCAGAAACTTGGTCTCGCGTTGTAGGAGGTTGCACTTCTTGGGATGTAGGCGCAATCCCGCCCCCCGAATGGCGCTGAAGACTTGACGCAGATTTACCAGCGCCCTCTCAAAGTCAGTGGCGTGGACCAACAGGTCGTCGAGGTAGACCACACATTGGTTCCGGGGAATGTGGGCCAGCACTCTCTCCATCAGCCTCTCAAATGTGGCGGGAGCGTTGCAGAGGCCGAACGGCATCACCCTGAACTGCCAAAGTCCCTGTCCGAAGGTGAAAGCCGTTTTGGAGCGGTCCTCTGGCGCTAGCTCCACCTGCCAGTAGCCACTTCTCAAGTCCAGGGAACTGAACCATTGCGACCCTGCGATGTGGTCCAGGGCATCGTCAATGCGGGGCAGGGGGTAGGAGTCTTTGCGGGTCATTGCGTTCAGGCGCCGGAAGTCTACACAGGGCCTCCACGTGCCGTCCTTCTTCCGCACTAGGATAGCAGGGGAAACCCACGGGCTAGTAGAAGGCTCTATCACCCCTGCAGCGGACATGGCCTGGACCAGCTGCTCAGCGGCCTCCCGCTTAGCGAGCGGGAGTCGATAGGGACGTAGGCGAATGGGTGCGGCCGTACCGGTGTCGATGGTGTGCTGCACCAGCCCTGTCCGGGTGCACTCATCGTCTCTGGCGGCAAAGATGTCCAGGAACTCTTGAAGCAGATCCTTCATCTGTGCGCTCTGTGGTGGGTCTAGCTGCTCACTGCTCCGCTGTGCGAGTTCTTGGACTGCCTGGACGGTCTCGGGGGGAGGGGCGGTGGCCGATCCTTTGCAGGGCCCTCCGGCGTGGTGGAGGTAGAAGCAGGGGTGGCGTGATGGTGTTGCCCGTGCTGTGGCTGCAGCTGTGGGGTGGCTTCAGTTGGGTTGCTGCTGCTGGGCTGCCGCTGCCAAACCGCTGCTGCCGAACTGCCGCCGATGGACCACTGCCGCTGGGATGCCGCTGCCCCCGGGCCACGGCTGCCGCTGCACCGCCGCTGTCGGGCCGCCACCGCTGGACTGCCGCTGCTGGACCGCCGCCGCTGGACCGCTGCCGCTGGGCCACCACTGCTGGGCTTCTGCTGGCGAGCCACCGCCGCTGCTGCACCACCGCCGCTGGATCGCCGCTGCCAGACCGCCGCCGGTGGAGCCGGACCACCACCGCCGGGCCGCCGCTGAGGCACCGCCGCTGTCGAACCTCCGCTGATGGACCACCGCCGCTGGGCTGCCGCTGCCCCCGGGCCGCCACCGCTGCACCGCTGCTGCCGGACCGCCGCTGCTGGACTGCCGCCGCTGGCCGGCCGCTGCTGGACTGCTGCCGGTGGGCCAACACCGCTGGGCCCCCGCTGGCGGACCATTGCCACTGCTGGACCCCTGCTGCTGGGCTGCCGCTGCTGGACCGCTGCTGGTGGAGCCGGATCCCCACTGCCGGACTGCTGCTGCACTGCTCGCGTGCGTCTCACCCTCTTCTTCTCTCGTCGACGTTGGAGAGGTAGGGTCTCCGTCCCAATGTAGATGACCCTCTTTGCTACGTCCACCACGGCTCCCCAACGTTCCAGCAGATCGAGGCCGATAATGCAGGAGTCTATGATGTCAGCCAACCAAAACTCTTGCTCCGTTTCAGTTTTTCCGGTCCTCACCCATAGGCTTTGCTTCCCAAGCATTTTTGAGAGCCCCCCTGTCACGGACCGGATCCTGCTGGAGGTCGGAGCCCACCCGGGCGACTGTCCATCGTCCGTCTCTGGCAACACCCCTGGTCGCACAAGGGAGATAACTGCTCCCGAGTCTACCAGGGCTCTGCAGGCGTGTCCATTGAGGTGGCAGGACAGGTATAGGCCATGGACGTTGCCTAACCTGCCGATTTGGTTAAAGTTCTCAGTGGGGGGATTCGGGTGGTTGACTGGGGGGGCAAATTCCCCTCTGTGCTCCCCCGCTCTAGTTTCCCGAATGGTCAGGGGTGTGGCGCCGGGGTGCAGGCGCAGGGCAGTCACGTGCCATGTGTCCCGGTTCTCCACAGCGGTAACAGTCACCTGGGTTTTGGCGTGCCTGCAACCTCCTCCGGGGCTGCCGTAAACCTGCTGGAGCTGGGGAGGGTTGGGCCTGGCAGACAGCCCCTTCCTCGTCATCATCGCTGATCTCTGCTTGCCGCACCTGGGGTCTCAACTGATGGCGGGGCGATAGGACAGTCTCAACTCGCTCTGCTTCCTCCAACGCGACCTGGAGAGTCGTGGGTGACCTGAGGCGGAGGTGTTCCCTTAGCTTCTCAGGGGTGAGCCCCCGGATGAAGGCGCTCAGGGCTAGCTCGTCACGTGCTGATGGGTCGAAGGTTGGGTAGCCCTGCTCAGTATAGTAACGCACATCCGCGGCGTACGCACCCAAAGCTTCACCATCTGCACGGCGCCTGTGAGCCAACTGGTCTCTCACCTGGTCAGTGGAGGTGCGTTTTCCAAAACGTCGCTTTAGCGCCAAGGTCAGGGATGAATAGTCACTTAGCTCCTCTGGTGCCACGTCCATTAACACCTGTAGTGCGTTTCCCTCCAAGGCCAGGACAATGTGGGCGGCCGTCTCAGCAGCATCCCATCTATTCATTAGCTCCGCCACCTTGACCTGAGCGAGGTAGGGTTCCAGTGGTGTAGTACCTGCGTATCGCGGGAGCTTGTAGACGGTCCGTGGAGGCGGGTGTGATGGCGGTGTGGAGGCGGCAACTCCCGTCCCCGGCGACGAGCCATGTACGGCAGATGAGCTCTCCATGCTGCGGCGGGGGACGGCGCCGCTCGTTGCGGTCGCCATGCTCGGCGCGACCGGCGAGCTCTCGGAGCGGCGGGCGGAGGCGGTGCTTCTCGTCGTGGATGCGGGGAGACGCCGGGCACTGGAGCCGTCCTGGACGGGCGGGCGAGCTCCGTCGGGGTTGCGCTCTTTGAGTCTGCACTGCTCTTCGAGTCGGGTTATGAACTCGGTTATCCTTCCGTATTCACGCTCTATTTCCTCCATGGTGGGTACGTTAGCTAAGCTAGCAATCCCACTTCTGACACCAATGTGGCGCGAGGCAGAAATAACTAATAACTCCGGATTTCTGATAACTCACAGCTCCTTTTTATTGCTGGTTCTCAACCTCGACAGAGCATGGCATACTGCATCCAAACTGAAACTGTCTACAACACAAAGATCTCTACCGTATCCCTTACACCCCGGCAGATAAAAGAACACTGAAAAACAACCCGCGTGCCTAAAACGCGCGAACACACACAACCAAAACAACTCCGGAACACAGACTTCTGGGTCGTGCCCTTAAAGGGACCATTCCTTATTTTAGAGTTACCTCCCCAGTCGCTACAATATATATAAATATCATATGATGATTGAACATCATCATTCAAATTATTCAACAAAACAATATGTAACAAAACAACAATGAAATGTTAGTTCGGATAGCTCGCTTCATCTTACCGGATTATTATTATTATAAATCCTAAAGGCAAATCATTTAAAGTAAACTTGTAAAAGTAAATTTGTCTTTAGCAATATTTACCTCGGCATGACCCGCCCTTCTCTCCCTCCGATTGGCTCATTCGTCGTCATGCCTACAGTTAACCAATCTAATCAGTAAAGGCAGCGAGTACCGGATTTCCACCGGGGACGTGAGCGTCGCGTTACGGCTGCGTCCTCTGCCCTGCGTCAATTTCCACCGGACGCGTTACGGCAGCGTAGCACTGCGAGGCGGCTGGATTCGCGGGATCACGCGACAACTACAAGACCACGCGAGAATCAGGAGACCACGCGATAATTTGTAGATGTCAATATAGAACAAATGCTCTCATTCTAGAGTGGCAGCGATCAGCAGCGGCGACCGCGACGCAGCCGTAACGCGACGCTCACGTCCCCGGTGGAAATGAGCCTGCCAATAAGAGGCAGAGTAGCGTGGGTCATGGCTTCACCATCCTAGGGAAAAAGTGGGCAATTTGGCTTGCAGATACTACTGAATGGTGCGCATCTGGGGGGATTTAGAAGTGGGTATACGCAATGCTGACTGAAAAATAAGTGGGTATACGCCGTATACCCGCATATACCCTGGACTACACCAGTGGACACAAGTCATTAGTATAGCTTCAAGTCAAGTTAAGTAAATATTTGTGTAGCCCTTGTACAGTCTCAAATTGATACACGCATCCCCACCCTTCATACCTTCCTTCCTGGGTTGCATCAGCGCCAAGGTCTTTCTGTGAATGAATGAATGAAAAGCCATAGCCATTTTACAAAATCAGTTGCTATAATTGCCTGATTAAGAAAAAGTAGTGGTTAAATATTAACACAGGTTAGCAGTGGGGCAGGGAAGGACAGAAACAGAGCTAATTGGGCGATTGGAAGGGTGTTGGGTGTGGGTGGGAATGTGTGTGTGTGTGTGTGTGGGGGGGGGGGGGGTGATGGGGGTGGATGGGGGCTGGGTAAGCCAGTAGCTGAGGCATTAGCATGACAATGAGCTAAAAGCCAGTGTGGAGGAACATAGATTTAGGTTGTTGGGTGGGGGGTTGTGTGTGTGTGTGTGTGTGTGTGTGTGTGTGTGTGTGTGTGTGTGTGTGTGTGTGAGTGTGGTTCCATGGAAGGCAGGTACACTAACACCTGACATATAAAGTGTGTAATGTGAATGCAAACAACAAAAAATACTGATGAACCCGTTGATGACGTGACTGTTTTGTGGTGCTGGATTTGTTGTATGTAAATGATGGACACACGAAAGCAATCTCACCCCTCCCCGTTGCTCCCCCCAATTCCCTTTTTGCTGAGGATTCTGTTTCTCCTTACCAACACACTGACCCTCTATTTCCTGTGTTTAGACACAGCAGCGCTAGACGGCTCAGGATTATACACCATTCACTCTTACCCCCCCCCCCACACACACACACACACACACACACACACACACTGGTGCTAACAACACCAGTCCTACCACTGAACCGTTGAGTATAGCTAACACAGGCCTGCTGGGACAGACGGCACACAAACCAAAGACACTGCTCCCCCCACCCACCCAACCCTCCCTGTGTGGTTAAAGCATAGAGAAGGTGGATCGGCAGACAGGTCCCAGGGGTATAACCCTTACCCGGGACACTGATGGAGAGCACAGGTGAGGGGCAGACACTGGGTCGGTGTGTGTGTGTGTGTGTGTGTGTGTGCGCATGCTTCCGCGGGCCTTTTGTGCCTGTGTGGGTGTGTGTGTGAGTAATAGAGAGCTAGCAGGGGTGGTAGCGGAGCAATAGTGTCAATGGATATCCGATGACCAGCCCTCTTTGGTTCTTTTTTTTTCTTCTTCTTTTATTTGTTTTTGTTCCCCTCCTTCGAGTTCTTATTTTATTCCGTCCGACTCGCCTCCACACACCTACACAAGCACACACACACATGCATGCTCACGCACACACACCACACACACACACACACACACACACACACACACACACACGCATACACACACAAAGCAAACACACACACACATACACTTGGACCCACATAGACTTGGGTCTGTGTTCATATCGCCATGCCCCGGGGCCAGATAATATTAGCTTGAAGGATTAGTCTGTGACTTTACAGTGTGGCACAGTCATCATCTCCTCTCAGCCTGCGTCAACAAACACACTCGCTCTCCTGAAGTCTGCACATAGTGTTGGGGTTGACTTGAATAGCAAAAGCCCTGCGTAGGGACGATGGTGCTTTAGATACCTTACCTTAGTTATGATATGACAACTTCAGTCCTCCTGAAAATCAATGTTTTGTACCCAAAAAATAGGTATTGATAAATGTCATGTGTATTTGTGTCACATGGACATGGTACAACAGGAGCTGACAGGCGGAACTGTGGACAGCCTCTGGTTAATAGTTTGGCTGCACGACAGAGATAAGCATGTGTCAACTACCCTGCTCTTCAGCACTCACACTGCACCCCAAGATTACCTCCCCCCCCTCTCTCTCTCTCTCTCTCTGCTGATATTGCCCTCTCTCCCCCTCTCATCTTGTTTTCTGCTCTACATCTCGTCTGTATATGGTTCTCTCTCTCTCTCTCTCCCCCTCTCTCTTTCCCTCCTTCCCTATGCTGTCCACCATGGTTGGAAAGAAAATGAGGGTATAATTATCACAGGAGGAAGGTGGCTGTGTGTTGAAACACAGTTTTGGCAGCGATCTGACAAACACTGTCCCCTGAACCGTTTGAGGTCCATGCACAGAACACTGGTGTTCATTATTTGTCTATGTTTTTGTGTGTATGTGTGTGTGTGTGTGTGTGTGTGTGTGTGTGTGTGTGTGTGTGTGTGTTTGTGTGAGTGTGTCCACGCAGGAGAGAGGGAGCTGCTGCTCCAGTATTTTCAACTGGCATCGTGATTATTTTTGCCTTTGTACATATGAGTCGCTTGTCCCATTGATTGCAGGTCCTGGCTTGTGTGTGTTTCAGGCATGCTGTGCGGATCCAGAGCTATTTTTAGGTAGCCTCCCCCATCTCTCCTCCAAGCTGTAGGTTCCCCAATCCCACTGGTGTGTGGCTTCCTCCTCTCTGCGCGTGCGTGTGTGCGTGCGCGTGTGCGTGTGTGTGTTGCTGTGTCAGCATGTCTGCCACCATGTCTAAGATGGGCTGTCCAGCGCATGTTGTACCTTGTTGAGAAGAACCGCGACATTGGGCTCAATTGTTGGTGTGTTAGCATTCTATTCACTGTCATTGTTGTTGAGGTTGTAGTAGCGTAACATTGTTGTTGTGGTGAGTGTGCGGTCCCACCGGCTGGCTGTTTTGAAATGTCTGCGTGCTTGTTTCCGATCAAGCCCACCCCCCACCTACCCCCTTCGACGGCCAGTGGCGTTGTTCATCCTGGGGCGTGGAGGCATGTGGTTGGTGTTTAGCCGCTGTACAAATCAAGGCAAATTAGCCTGTGTAATGAGACGCTAATGAGAGGGTACTTTAGAGCTGACAGTAAAGAGGGGTGTCATTGTGGCCAATGATCATCTCTAGCAGTGTCGCCATCTCATGTGGAGAGTCTGTGTATGTGTGTGTATGTGTGTGCGTGTGTGTTTCAGACTGTAAATGCAGGCAGTGGCATGTGGAATTTCCTCTTATAAAAACAAGAACAAGGATTATGAAGGGTGAGCTGAGGAAATGTTTGCTGTTGTGATGCTTGTGTAGTTTTTCCTCTGACCCTGTCTCGCACACTCATACGCTCACAGCAAACAATAAGTGATTGCATATTGCATTCGAAACGATAGGCACTGATTCTCAGTGTGTATTAAAGGTCCAGTGTGTACGATTTAGTGGCAACTAGCGGAACGGACTTGGCAGAAATGAAATATAATAATATTCATAAATGTTTTAATTAGTGTATAATCCCATGAAAATAAGAATCTTTGTGTTTTCATTATTTAAAATGAGCCATTTATATCTACAAAGGGAGTGGGTTCTCTTCCATCTAAATAACTAAATACAATTTAGAAATCTATCAAGAAACCTCATCACTTGACAGTTGTCAAGTGATGATCATAGATGATGACATCATTTTGGAAGTACTACTGTTACCTTACAGGCCAGTACAGGCCACTGTAGCTTCTCCTATGTCGTTGGAAAGGGAGGGGTGTGTGAATGTGTGGGGGGGTATTGTATTCAGTTGGTTGCAATCTGCAACCTCACCACTAGATGCCACTAAATCCTACACACTGCACATTTAAAGCATGGATTTCTCCCACCTTGAGTAACTTCTCTCAAGGTTAATGTTGCCTCTGACCTAGCCTAAACAATGCTCTGACATCTATTGCTTTGCTTTGAGCAAGCTGGGCATGGATCCTGGTGAAGCCAACAGATGTCCACTGCTACCGAATGGAGCAGCAGTAGTGCATGGATGGGGCTAAATATGTGTTTATGGGTGTGCCGGAATCGGCAGCCTAATGGGCGCTGTGGGATGCCTTGGACGGCTCAATCCTGTAAAATCAAGCCTTGGTCACATTATTTACACAGCTGTACTCAATGCCACATGCAGCCAGCGGAACCAGGATCCCCCATCAATTTTCTTTCAGTCATTTATTCCATTACTTGCAGTTCGGCACAATGTGCAATGCCCATATAACCAGAAGCATAACGTTGTCTGAAATCGGCAAGGCCAACATGCTTTAAGGGTATAATTTTCTGTGTTTGGACTAGCCTAGTGTTCACGGGGGCCCCCGCTCGCTTCCCCCAAGGCCCGTCAAGGGCCTCCAGGGCTTGAGGCAGACGGGGTTCTCAGAGCGTAAGGTGAGAAGTACTCCAGCACAGCCCAGAGGAGTCATCACAGGGGCCTGTAATAGCACTAACAGACTGCTGAATGCGTTGTACAGCGGGGCCTTAACCCGACACCCCCCCTTTCCCTATAACACTAATAAGCTGTTGCGCCAAGTTCCTCTTACTGAAATGCTGAAAAAACTAAGTAAACCCTTATATATAATATGACCCATCCGTCCCACAGGACCAATACACAAATGGTAGGGGGGGGGGTGCTACCAGACGATTTCTGTTGCACGATTGTTGAGCGGGGGGGGGGGGGGGGGGGGGGGGGGGGGGGGGGGGGGGTGGGGGGGGGGGGGGGGGGGGTGATTATTAGTTGTGGGCGGTCCTCACTGAAAGCTGACGGGCCCCCTGATTGGCTGGGGCCCGTAAGCGACTGGAGTACCTGCTTACCGATAGTTACGCCACTGCACACATGTATTGTCTAGTTTTATATACACACAGGCACATGCCTTAGCTCTTATTGTGCCTGAGTTTTGCATACCCTTTGTCTGT
Organism: Merluccius polli; assembly: GCA_030340625.1. Classification (NCBI taxonomy): domain Eukaryota; kingdom Metazoa; phylum Chordata; class Actinopteri; order Gadiformes; family Merlucciidae; genus Merluccius; species Merluccius polli. The sequence goes on along the minus strand of JAOPHQ010001990.1, from coordinate 661,198 downwards.
CTAATATTTCATGTTTTTGAGACAAGAGGAGACTCAATAAAGTGCTGACTTGAAAAAGAGAAAGGAGTTTTGTTTTTACATTTCTTGCGTTTCCCCCCCCCTTCCCCATACCTCTGTCTCCCTCCATTATAAGCACCCCCCCACATACTTATCCATCATCCAACTAAAAGTGAAAAGTTGACAAGATGATGACAGTTTAGGGTCAGATGAAAATAGCAAAAATAGCATGGTGCTGTTTTTGGCCACTCAGTCTGGTGGAATCAAACCTTTGTTCCGCGACGGGCTGATGAGGTGCATTTAAATGCAGGGTTAGATGGCGGTTTGCATTGTTCAGCTGAGGTGGTTTGGCCACAGATTTTGAATGTCATTGTTTTTTCTAACTCTTCTTTGAGGTCAGAAGTTAGTGAAATGGAAAATGCGAGTACGTGTACAAGGGAACATTTGTAGAGTGTGCGTTTGTATATAGAATCATACATGGTTGTATGGGTTGTGTGTGTGTGTGTGTGTGTGTGTGTGTGTGGTATCGTCAGCACAGTCAGACCATGTCCACTTTTCTTTTCTGTCCACTTCATCCTCTGTGGTGGAAAGTGCCAAGTCATCAGAACACAGACCACTGCGGTGCTCCCACTACCACAACATGGCAGCTACTAGAGCAGGGGTTTCTCTCAGTGCCCAGATTGGCACATATTTGTGGCTACTTACTTTGGAGTAGTATTTTCACTTTTATTTTTTACTCTGGAAGTGGAGTGCAAAATTTAAACACAACAGCAATTTGGGCCTCTAGTTTCAAAACCATATCTGGTTAGCCTCCAGAGATACGACATGCTTCGGAGACAACTCTCTTGTATTTCAGGAAAAGGGTTATGATAGGGTCACTATAAGGCAGGCCTGTCATTCTATCCCTTGCTACGCAGGTTTGTGTGTTTTTTTTGGTGTGTACTTTGGTGATGTTACACTCCTTTTGCTAGCCGTGCAATTATTTTGTTCCTTCCTAAACCGCCTCTGGTTTTTCTGAAACTTGCAATTGACTGTCAGTGTCCATAGAGTCCACACAAGAGTGATGTCATCCCCCTGCGTGGTTGCCAGGTTACTGTGCATTCTGTTAACCCCCACTGCCCCATTGCCTCCGATCAATGTTTGCGATCCAATGGACAATTAGTTGTCTGTCAGGGAGCAAAGGTCAAAGGTGAAGTTGTGGAAACGTGGTGTGTCTTTTGTTCGCTGTAAATCCTTCCTCCCCCACAGTGCCCTGTTGCTCCTGTCCAGTGGCTAACATCTCTTTCTCTCTCTGTTTCTTTCTCTTGTTGTAGGATGGACAAGTGATGATGGGATGGATGTAAAAATGGGCCAGTGGGCAGGCATGTGTGCCCCTCTTCTCCACCTGGCCCTGCTCCTGCCACTGCTGCTCTTCCAGCCACCCTCCTGTCATTGCCAGGATGCACAAGGGACTCCCCAGGAAGGCCCCCTTTTCGGCTTTACACAGGCCGTCTACCATGCCACCGTCTATGAAAACTCGGCTGCACGTACCTACGCCAACAGTAAAGTTAAAATGGGCATCCACCTGGCGCTACGCTCCTGGGAGATCCGCTACAGGATTACCTCAGGGGACGATGAAGGCTTCTTCAAAGCAGAGGAGTATGTTCTGGGTGACTTCTGCTTTCTGCGCATTAGGACTAAAGGTGGCAACGCTGCAATCTTGAACCGGGAGATTCAGGATAATTATGTTCTGACAGTGAAAGCCTCAGTGAAAGGTGAGGCCCTCATGGAGACCTGGACGAAAGTCAGCCTCCAAGTCTTGGATATGAACGACCTTCGGCCCTTGTTCTCACCTACCACTTACTCTGTTACGATAGCGGAGAGCACCCCTCTCAGGACTAGCATAGCACAAGTTACTGCCACGGATGCGGATATCGGTTCAAACGGGGAGTTTTACTATTTCTTCAAGGAGAAGATGGAGCTTTTTGCTGTGCATCCAACCAGTGGAGTGGTCTCCCTCAGTGGAAAACTCAACATGGACGAGCAGAACCGCTATGACTTGGAGATACAGGCAGTGGATCGCGGGATGAAGCTGTATGGTAATAATGGGGTCAGCAGCACAGCTAAGCTGTTTGTCCACGTGGAACGTTTGAACGAGCATGCCCCTGTCATGACCGTGGTAACACATGTTCCATCGTGGCTTGATAAAGATCCTGTGTATGCCGTGGTCACAGTGGAAGACCAAGACGAAGGGATTAACGGAGAAATTGATTTGGTGGCCATTGTGGGTGGAGACCCCTCAGAACAGTTTTTCCTCGAAAGATCAGAGGAAAAAGAGTTTACAATTAAGGCCTCCAAGGAAGTAAACTGGGAGAGTTACCCCCATGGTGTTAATCTTACTCTCCAGGCTAGAGATAGAGGGACACCGCAAAAGTTCTCTGACGTCAAGTTGGTTAGCATCACAGTTAAAAAACTGCAGGCAGTGGAAGTTGCGTTTGAGCAGGAGTTGTATGAAATTAGTCTAAATGAAATTTCACCCCCAGGCACAATTGTCGGAGCTATTAAAATCAATCCAGAGCCTGATGATGCAAAATATATCCTTACTCCAGCAGCAGATTCTGCCTACTTTCAGATGAACACTATGACAGGTGTAATTTCCACTGCACACTGGTTTACTCAGGTTCCCCAAAATGCTTTCAATCTTGAAGTATTAGAGGTAGAAAGTGATCTTAGAGTTATAGTTGCTGTCACCATCAAGGATGCAAATGACAACACACCAACATTTTCTCAGTCATCTTATGAGGTTTTTGTCAATGAAAGTGTTCCAATCGGCACCAATGTGCTCACAGTTTCCGCAGCAGACGAAGACAGGGGAGAAAATGGCTACATCACCTACAGCATTTCTAGTCTGCAACCTCTCCCCTTCAAAATCAACCAGTTTTCAGGCATTGTTAGCAGCACTCAGGAGCTTGACTTTGAATCTTCTACTGAAAGCTATGTATTTGTCGTCCGGGCATCAGACTGGGGATCCCCCTACAGACGAGAGAGCGAGGTCAATGTAACCATCCATCTGGAAAATGTGAACGACAACAAACCCTTATTTGAGAAGGTGGCATGCCAAGGGATGGTCTCCAGGGATTTTACTGTGGAGGAAGTGATAACCACAATGTCTGCCATTGATATAGATGAGTTAGAGCTGGTCAAGTACAAGATACTTTCAGGAAATGAGTGGGGCTTCTTTAACCTCAACCCAGATTCAGGGGTTCTGACTCTGCAACGATCCCTTGCCACTGCAAGTCCAAAGAATGGGGTCTTTAACCTTAAAATAACTGCCACAGATGGTGAGAACTTTTCTGACCCCATGTTTGTTAACATCTCAATTGTACAAGGGAAATCTACCCCCAAAGGTTTTAACTGCAAGGAGACCAGGGTAGCTCAAAGGTTAGCAGAAAAGTTGCTGAAGAAGTCTAAAGCTAGCACCAAGGCTAAAATTGAGGAAGGCTTCATTGACCTGTTCTCTGTGAATCGACAAACCCCTCAGTTCGACAAGGCCTTTCCCACTGATATTGCTGTGCGTGAGGACCTAAAAGTTGGATCCAGTGTTTTCAAGGTCAATGCCCATGATGGTGACACAGGCTTCAATGGTCATATTCTGTACTCCATTTCAGACGGAAACACAGACAGCTGCTTCACTATGGACATGGAGACCGGTCTCATTAGTGTCTTTCTGCCTATGGACAGAGAGAAGAGAGATCGTTACCTCCTCAACCTGACCATATATGATCTTGGCCTACCACAAAAAAGTAACTGGCGTTTGCTCAGTATCTACATAGAGGATGCTAATGATAATGCACCCCAGTTTTTACAAGAAGGTGGCTATAGAACCGTAGTCCCTGAGAACACTGCCCTAGGCACCGACGTGATCCAGGTGGAGGCCACTGACAGAGATGCTGGTCCTAATGGGGAAATTGTGTATTCAGTTCTGACCAGCACTACGCAGTTCAGCATCAACCGCACCAATGGCATCGTGTATGTGGCAGGCCAGCTGGACAGAGAGTTTTCCCACTCATTCAACCTGAGAATTGAGGCCAGAGACAAGGCAGAAAAAGGACAGCAAAAGTTCTCTGTGACGTCACTGCAAATCACTCTCGAGGACATCAACGACTGTCCCCCGGTCTTCATTCCTAGCGTCTCCAACGCCAGGGCTCTGGAGGACCTTCCTGTTGGGACCGTGGTGGCCTGGTTGGAGACCCAGGACCCAGATCTGGGCCTGGGCGGCCAGGTCCGTTACTCACTAGCCAACGACTATAACGGCAGGTTTGAGGTGGACAAGGCCAGCGGGGCCATACGACTGATGAAGGAACTTGACTATGAAACCCAGCAGTTCTACAACATTACTGTCAGAGCCAAGGACAAGGGCAGGCCTGTCTCGCTTCTCTCTGTCACCTCTGTGGAGTTGGAGGTGGTGGACGTCAACGAGAACCTCTACGCTCCTTACTTCTCCCACTTTGCGCTGACCGGGACGGTGAAGGAGAATGCACGGATCGGAACCACCGTCGTGCAGGTCACCGCCCACGATGATGACGTCGGCAGGGATGGGGAAGTGCAGTATTCCATCCGTGACGGGAGTGGCCTGGGTAGATTTGCCATCGATGAAGAGACTGGTAAGTGCTCGATAAAAAAATGTCTTCCTGTTACAAAATGCAGGGAAAATGCATATGCTGTCACAGATGTTGTTCAGTATACGTTTAAAAAAACAAAACAAAAACCTGTATCTATGCCCTAACTGATCAGTCATGTTTAATAAATCATTTTAGCTTGTTGTAGTTGTCACATGCCATGAAACACATCCCTGCATTTTGCACTCGTACTGGCCAGGGGATGGCAGGTAATCGTTTTTTTGAAGGACAAGAACATATACTGTAAGTGATAGTGACCAAAAAAACAAATAGACAGGGAAAGACCATAATTCAGTGTTTCCCCTACGATTTTTCCAGCAGCGAGGTGTGTGTGAGGTGCACTATGTTGATGTGTGTGTGCACGCTGCTGATATGTGTGTGCATGGTGCTGATGTGCACAGTGCTGATGTGTGCGGTGCTGATGTGTGCAGGCGCAGAGAGGTTTTAGTGTGATCACTGATTTCAATAGGGCTCTGGTGCATTCCAACAGAAAGGGTCTCACAATGGTACAATGGTACCACAATAGAACATAACAAGAAATAGCATGTGCGAGCCACATTATTGTGGCAATAATGTTAGCGCAAATACAGTTTACCATCCCATCATCTGGGTTTCATTATAATGTTGCTTCTACACAATCAAATATGTAGCCTAGTCCTAACTAGACCTTCGTACTCATTTCATTCATACTCATGGTCTAGAACTGCTATAGAGACAAACGATTTCTCACTTGAAGGCGGGTGCTGTTGAAGTTTAAAACCTATTGGCTCTGCCCAGTGCCACTCTGGATCTGCCTTAACCAATCGCTAACGTTTGGTTGTGACGTATTTCATGCGCCGGAAACCACGTTGCGCGCAGTACACTGTATACAAACGGCAGATGCAGTGAGCATAGGGTTGTGTGGAGATGTCTGTTAGCGATTGCTGCAGGCTTTGTTCATCCAATTTAAGAGTTCTAGGAACATATGGTCATTCTAAATTAATCTTTGATAGTAAAGACCAAGATAATGCTTGCAGTCAACTGTCGAAGCTGGGTCTTGTCATTGCTAATACGCCACTTCCATCGTGTCGGGTTTGGGCACGACCTATACGTCACTGTTCTCAGGCCGCGCCTCCTGTTCACTGATTGGAAGGACAAACTTGAGGGAAAATAAATCGTTCTTCTAACATACAGCACTCCCAGACCTAGTACTGAAGTGAAATGAAAATTGAGCGGAAGTACGGAGGCGGGCGGAACCAGGCTATCAAATATGTAGGCTACTTTCTATTAAGTCACTTGTGTTACTTTTTCTCTTCATGCTTCTTACATTTAGTCTAAAGCCTACAGTATCATCCTGTGTTTTTTCTTCTTCTTCTATAGCTGAACACTATTTTGCAGTCAGTATTTTTCCACAATAATTCTTCAATGACAATAATGACAATGTAACAATTGAGGGGGGGGTACTGTAGGGGGCCCCTATGATGTCTGTTTTTAAATTAAACAAATAGCATTTGGGGCACCAAACATAATTTCAACAGTGGCGCTGCGCCACTGTTGGATGCATGTAGAGAAAACACTGTAATTACTGACCTTATCAGCTTGTGTCTGTGATCCATGTTCTGTTCATGAGGAGATCTTTGCAGGATATATCGTACATATAGGGAAGCAGAGAGGTAGATCGCCTTTAACATTAATGCCTGTGTCCGGCTGTGTCTATAAATTATCTCGACACTTTCAGATTGCCTTTACATCTCCAGCAGCACTATACTCTGCATATGAGCCAATTCTTATCCTGCTGCCACAGCACATTGTGGAATGAGAATAAGACAAAAGGTACAAGGTAGATTTATTATTTTTCCTCAAGGCCTACATAATGGAGAAAACAGGAAAAATCCTGGTCTTGATGGTATTGTACCAATCAAGGTTTCGTGAAAAAACTATTTTGGTACTGTATAAAGCAAACTTGCTTTACAATAAAGTAAAACAAGTAATTTAAGAAAAAAAAATATATTGTGTTTGTTATCAAGGACTAAACAATAATACAACTGCAGTCAAATGCATTTAGATTGAATAACAAATTACTCACATAGAGAGGATGACAGATATCTCACAATCCCTTTTAGGTATTTTTTTCCCTTTGTACAAAAGGGTAGTTTCTCAGATTGACAGTAAATGATATATTTGATACAAACTGTGGCTTCTCTTCAAAATCCTATTTTCTCAATCCATTCTTCATGGCCAGCTGTTATCTCTCTCAAAGCCAGGGGATTGTACTGTCATATCTCTGTGTGTGGAAACTTAAAGGCTCTGGCTAAGCTCAAATAGTTTGCTTTTTTTTATTGTGTATTTTATTTGATTTTACACAAAAGTGTAGATGCCAGTCTATGTACACAGCTTGGGGTTTAACAGTGCCTAACAGTGTACCATCGTAGAAATAGTGGCAAGCAGTTTCACTTTTTTTTCTGCATTCTGTCAAGGGTCTATTTTCTTTTATCATGCACCATGCCATACATGCACATGCACATCTATTTTATGTGAGGTCTTGGGGTGTCTCGGGCTCTTCAGACCCAATGATCTGTTTATCAGCATTTCACCAGGGACAACATTTTGTTATTACAACTGTATATGGGCATACGTTTGGTCTGTAGGCCTACATTATGTATCTATATATATATATATATATATATAGTAATGACACAGCAATGACACCGCGAATACAGACGTTTATCATCTTTTTTTAAAATATATATTTTTTAAGAGGCCCCTGATTGGCCGAGGCCCCGGGCTGAAGCCCAGGTAAGCCCGTGCATTAAGGCGCCACTGCCCAGACCTACGACCGACGGGGGGGTCGCCGGGCAGAGGACGCAGCCGTTCCGCGGCGCTTACCTTCCTTGGTGGAGATCCGGTATAGACACAGCTCCCAACCCAACTTTGAGAATAGATTAACGCGATAATTTTTTTATTGCGCGATAAGAGTCTTGCGTTATCGCAGCGCGTTAACGCCGATAACGGCCCACCACTAATATATATATATATTAGTGGTATTATCGTGTTAACTAATGAATTCATTATCACCGACAATTATTGTATCTCGCATTAACGCAGTTTTTATTATTTATTTTCTTATTGTAAAAGTCTGTTGATCCCTGGCTTTTATTTTGTAAAAGGCCACCGTGATCGACCCTAGTATGTTGCTTACTGCTGCGGCGCTCACAGGAAACAGTCAGACAAGAAAAGAATTGGCGGATAAACCGGGAGAAACAAACATGGAGAAGGGTACGGAACTTTTACATGGGCATTTTCATTTTAAAGTTCTTCCAGACGGCGCAGTTGACAGAGCCAAAATTATTTGTAACCACTGCAAAGTTGAATTTTCTTATCACCGGAGTACTTCCAGTTTGAAATACCACCTAAATGCATTGCACTCAGTTGATACGAGCAAATCATTCAACGAAACAAACAGTGGAGCGAGGCTTCGGCAGACTACGTTAGATAAAGCGTGTGGGAGAAGTATAGATAAACAAAGACAAGAGAAGCTAATGAATGCTATAGCGAAGTGGATATCTACAGCCTGCAGGCCGATTAGTGTTGTGGAAGATGTTATTTTTTTGAGTGAGATTCTCCAATGGAAATCCTGTATGAACATGGACTTTACAGACTAGTCCCCTGCACAGTAAATCCCAGCTGTGAACTTTTTTTGTGCTTCACCTCACTCTTACAGGGACATTTTGGAACTGAACATAGACTGGTTATGCTGCTCCCTGATAAAAGAAAAATGTTTCTGCTGTTACCTCAGAAATTGCCTGTTTTAATGTTATGATTGTGGCTCAGGATTTATTGGGCATTTTTTAAATATATAACAAACAGGATGACATTATGCCCTTGCAGTGGCAATACTCTTTAGTTTTGTATTTGCTTTGATTACATTGTTTAAGTTGAGAATTACACAAAATATTTTGCAACTGCTACTGTATAAAAAAAATGCTGATGTTAAGTGTTTGCACAACAAATTTATGGCACATTTATGGCATTTTGCGAATAACCATGCGATTAATCACAGGAACTCATGTGATTAACTCGATTAAAAAATGTAATTGTTGCCCAGCCCTAATATATATTAGTGGTGGGCCGTTATTGGCGTTAACGCGCTGCGATAACGCGAGACTCTTATCGCGCAATAAAAAAATTATCGCTGTTAATCTATTCTCAAAGTTGGGTTGGGAGCTGGGTCTATACCGGATTTCCACCAAGGAAGGTAAGCGCCGCGGAACGGCTGCGCTGCGGAACGGCTGCGTCCTCTGCCCGGCGACAGCCCCCCCCCCCCCCCCCCCCCCCCCCCCCCTCAGTCGTAGGTCTGGGCAGTGGCGCCTTAATGCACGGGCTTACCTGGGCTTCAGCCCGGGGCCTCGGCCAATCAGGGGCCTCTTAAAAAATAGATATTTAAAAAAAGATGATAAACGTCCGTATTCGCGGTGTCATTACTGACCCCCCCCCCCACCCCCCCCCGTCGACAATCGCGAACCCCCCCCGGTCAACAATCGCGCGCACCCCCCCCCCCCCCCCCCCCCCCCATCAACAATAGCGCACCTCTCCCTCTCCAATAGCGCACCCCCCCCCCCCCCCCCCCCACACGCATATTATGAATGCCTTCGACATAATTCAAATGAGCCATTTTAATCTAGATTAATCTAGATTAATTCCAAGATTACAGTTAGATTAATCTAGATTAAAGAAATGAATCTTTCTTCTTAATTCTTAATTTTATTTGTATAGCGCCAATTCATAACAGAAGTTATCTCAGGGCACTTTTCAAATGGAGCAGGTCTAGACCGAACTCCTAATAACAATCTATGCCCACCACTAATATATATAGATATATATATATCTATATATCTATATATCTATATATATATAATGAATGACCACAGAATCTGTGGTCATAAAGACAAATATTGGAATTCTTTGTTACTGTCCTGAGTTGTTCATTCTCAGTTTTGGTATACCGTTAAAGAATTGTGACGTCTAACTATAAACCCTTAAAACGCAAAGGCAGCGATTGTGTCCCTGCTCCAGTATACCGCGACCAACGTAGCAACGCATACCCTCTCTTTCCATCGTACAGTGCGAATCAGAGTTGTGGTCCCTAGGTGATGAACAAGGGGCAGAGCAGAGAGGAGAATTTATGGTCCTTGTTAGCTGAGCCATGGCAAGCCTCATAAATCAGGGAGGAGGCGCTAGGAAACACTACAAATGCAATTACAACTTAAAGAGCATTACTCTGGCCCCCTACCTTTAGTACCCTCTACTCTCTCACACACACACACACACACACACATACATGCATGCAGGCACACACATACACACACACACACACACACACACACACACACACAAGCTTGTCCATACACATACACACACACATGCACACGCACGCATGCACGCGTGTACAAACTGTAGTGTAGACAGCCTTGAGGTCATTAGTCTGACTTGCTCACTGAACCACAGCAATGTTGCGACAACACAAGGAGTTTACAGCAACCGCTGTTATTAGCATATTCACTCATTAGTACACCCAATATGCATTCATGTTCATCATGACCCCTTTGAGTCCTCTTTTGAGACCATTTAAATCATTTACCTTTCCTAAGAATAGATGCAGAACAAGAGGCTTTTGTGAACACTAATGCTTCCTATGGAGTGCTTCTTTTGCTGTGGAAATTACTTGAGTACTTTTTCTCAAATTGAAGTCTACAAGACTGTGGCCATACCCTCCTAGTTGGACTTTGGGAGTTTAGTGGACTTTGTGATAATATTTTACAGCACTCTTGATATTCAATATTTTGCTGATGTGTAGTAACTGCATTAGTCTATGACATGGTATCATCATTCAACAATATTATGTTTATATTCCACTTTAAGTTTCATATTGCCGACAAGAAGACCATTAGGGCTAAAAGGGTGGAATGTCTTCACTCCAAAATACAATGCATGTTGAATGAATGAAGTTTATTTTTCAGAGATAATGCAGAAGTCATGGTTTAAAAACAAAACAGAGATGTACTGCATGCAGGGTCTCTAGCCAAGGTTCATTTGCAACCTCTGTCCCTGGTTATGCTTTTCTACATATAGAAAATAAAAAACGGTCAATACACATTATTATCATCCCAATATAGATGAATGTATACGTAATATTATGTAACATATCAATGTTACATAATATAACAATACAATGTTTTCTTAATGCATTCACATCTTCTTATTCTAAGAAAGATCATTTTGCTCAAATAGGACCTCAAATCCTCAACTGTATGCACATTTACACACACACACACACACACACACACACACACAAACACCTCAGAAAGGACATATCCTGCTGCCGCTGACCTTTTTCGTCCCTCCTCCCCCTGTGTTCAGTAGGAAGCACTTCACATCAAGACGCTTCATCACATTGTCACTTATCCTTGGGAACCGCCGCGTTTGGAGTGCATGGAGAGAGCAAAAAGAAGAAAAAAAAAAACAAGCGAGAGAGAGAGAAAATAGAGAGGGGAAGAGGGGAGGGGAGGTTCACGGCTCCTAATTCTCTGCCGATTCATTTTTAACGGCATGGAGTAGGCCCTCCGTCTTTGTTTTGACAACAAAACAAGCTTTGTGGAGAGGCTTTTTGTGTAGAGCTGCGATTAAACACTGAGGCGGACAGGCAGAGTGTGGGACACACACACACACATTCAACAGTAAATGCACATCGGACCGTTAGCTTGCGCATTCTCACGAGAGGCTTCTCGCTAATTTATTTCTGATTAATGAGGCACTTTGATTAAAACAAAATACAAAACAAACAACAAGAAGCAAAAAAAACATGCTTTCCAATACTTTACTCCCCCTAACTCATCACCACCACCACGTTGACGACCATCCAACAGAAGTTCAATTTCCAGACAAAGTGACTTCCCAGTGCTTTTGTTTCAGCTCTCTGGCTTTTCTAATCAGCACAATCCAGGGGTTCAACTACAGATGTGAAAGCAGCAGGCTCGGTGCATTTGGTGGAGCAAAGAACCCAACAACTATTACTTTATGAACCTGGAGCCGACCTACCACCGCAAACCACCAATACACATGCACTCACATGCACTCCCCTCCCCCCTCCCTATAAACGCTGTTATAGTGCACGCCACAGGGCCAGTGCTCTGCCAGTTCTGTTGCCAATGGCACATTAAGGAGCAGGCGGTTCTATCGTTACAGTAATTAGTGGATCAATGGCGGCATTCATCATAATTGGAAGGTCAGGAGAGGAAGGCAAGTGCTTTTGTCAAGTAGTGCACCAGGCTTGATGTGTGTGTGTGTGTGTGTGTGTATTGAGTACCAGAGTACTTTTAATTCATAGACACTGAGAGGTCACAAATTGTGATTATTTTTCAAACCTTTGGGACTCTTTGGGAATATGTATATTTAAGTGAAAGTATTTGGCTGCCAATGTGCCTTACAAGTGTAAAAAAAAATGTTTTGTTCTCATTTGGATTAATTGATTTATTCTTGCAATTAATCTTCAGAGACTATCAAAATAATCCTTACAGCCCTAAAGTGGGCCGACAGTCCTGAAGGCACCACACTTTATGTGGCTTTATGTAAAGCCACATAAAGTACACATAAAGACATCATGTATGTCTAAGCCATACATGCATGAGTAAATACAATATACTGTATATCCTCTGACCCGTTCATCCTCGCTTGCCTTTACCCAGGCTCACCTCATCTGCCGCCCTCTATCTTGATATGGACTGGCAATGCCTCCACAGGCATTACGCAAACCTGTAGGTGCCGAAAGGTGGGGGCACAAGTTAGCGACTAGTTGTTAGAATTCAGTTTCATGGAGACATTTTTCATTGTGGTTAACAAGATTAAACCATGGATGGAATGTGTTGCAAACTAATATTTTCATTAACATGACAAGTCATTGCCAGATGAGACAATAGGCTGTCTCCAAATTAGCTTGCAACAGTGCACTTCTGTACTTAATGAGTATGCATGGATATCGGCCCATTGCTGAGCAGCTCAGGCTTAATTTTAAAGGTGATTTGTGGTTTGGTCCTGTTTGGGTGATCACATTTCGCCCTCATCCTTCTAGCTTAGTGAGCGGTATGTCATGTTATACCATGCAGCATACATTGGAGAACAGGACCATCACTCCGCCCTATAACATGCCACCAAGGTCAATCTGCATGACGCTGAGCTAGATGCCCACCCCTCAGCGAGTGCACGGTTTTCTAGTATATGTGCTGCAGGATTGTAGCGTGCAAGTCTGAAAAGTGCATTTAATCTAAAGTGGGGGGTATTTTAAGAAACCCTGTCACCAGTGCAGCTAAGCCTTGTGAGGCCACCTTGTTGAAAGCCTCTCCCAAATATATATATATTTTTTAAAGCAATATAAAAAAAGATAAAACCAATCAGCGCTAGGGGGAGGGAGTTTCACTTCATGACGAACAAGGAGTGGTGCAGGCTGCAGAATTAAAAAACAATGGCGGCGCCCGAGGAAAGTGAAAAAAATTGACGGAGCAATCGATACATGTTCATATAAAATATATAAAAGAAATTTGCACGGAAAGCTGCAAAGAAGTAAAATGTGTTTTTGCTTTACTTACTTTACTTTACCGGATTCAGCAGGAGCGAAGAGAGCAATTAGCTATTTAAGCTGATTGGCTGGAGTTCTTTGAACACAAACTTGAATAGCTGGATGTTCTCACTTAAGATAACCATAAAGGTAAACATTTTTTATTGAACTAGAATAACATTGAACAAGGTATTTATTGATTATAATGTTCACCCTGGGTTCACCCAGACTTTAAAAGAAAAGTGAGTTAGAACTACAATAATGTACACAGAACTAGTGTACATTTTCCTTTTTTTCTTACAGACCTGCTTAACAGTGGCTTTATAGATACGGAGGTAGCTTTAGTAGAAGCCATTACAGACATAGTCAGTTGAATATCGTTAACATATTTTTGTCTGGTGCTGGCCACTGACACCTATAGCTTCTTAGAATTTATAAATGCCTCAACCTTTGTGGCCCACACATCATCTCTCCCCCCGTCTCTTTTGCTCTGTCTCAATATTGTTTCTTTTTTTTTTTTAGATTTGAGGGCAGTTGGTAGCGCTTGTGGTCCAGAGTATTTTGTGGGATGGCAGGGCAGGGCATTGAGTTTGGGTTGTTGGCTGCACAACCCTATCCTCAGCACACACACACACACACACACACACAAGTTCAATTTCCTCCACAGAGATGAAAAATAACATTGGTAATGATAGCCTGTGGTTGCCCTCACTGCCGGAGCAGCCAACACACACACACACACACACGCACATTTCATATATATTCTATTATAGTATATGTATTGTGACAAGTTACGCATGCGCGGGCACAAGTCACCATCAAACAACACCTTTTTATTCCCTTATTCCCTTGTGCGCAGTCCACGCCCATTACCTGTGTTTTGCTTTATGCTGCCGGCCAATCCCACTGGGCCCCGCCTATCTTGCAATATGTCGTCGCAGCGCCGATTTGAATGTAACGCACCAGTAAATCACAGCGGAGAAGTCTGTTTGATGCTTTTCGAAAGAAGATCCAATCCAGTGTCGCATTGAAGGTCGAGGTAGGATTAAGATCAGATCGGATCAGATCGTCTTTCTAGGACCGAGTGGTTTTATTGCGGTTTTGAGCATTACTGACTGATTGACTGACGGATACAAACACGAGAGACAGGGTCGTGGGTACTCGGGGTTCTGTTCAGATTGGGGGTGGTGTGGGGGGGGGGGGTGGTACTTTATTGTGTTTGTTTGATCATTAACTCCTGAATGGATGGAATTTTTTTCTATGGGATTTTTGGATGGACTGTATTTCAATTATTTGCTTTATTATTTCCTTGAATATATAATATTTGTATTGAAAAGTGTTGAGTGTTTTGTTCTATTTGTATGTTTTAATGCTTTATGAAAGGTTGGTTGTTGTGATTGTGGTTATTGTGAGGGTGTATGATAAGGTGACATTGTAGCCTATTCATGCATCCTTTAGGCTGTTTGACTAACCTACCTTCTTGACTAAATAAACTTTTGTCAGGTCCGTCTCAAGCGATACATCTGCTGAGTGCGAAGTGGATTCGACGAACGGCCACTGAGATAATCGACAGAATGGGAGGCACACAGATGGCACAGAGATTCCTGCCTTTATAGTTAGATGCAGTCGCTTCTGCAGCAGCACAGGCATTAATCAACGCTAGCGGTAAATATGTGCCTATTGTATGCTGTGACAAATGCGAATGTCTGTGTTCTAATTTTACCTTTGGTAGCTTAGCAACCTTAGAGGTCTTTCAGGGTTATAGAGGAACACGGTGTGAGCAGGTGCAGACAGTGTACAGGTGTGTTTGGGTTATAAGGTCATTGTGGAGTGTGTGTGGTTGATAGCTGGTTTACAGCCTCACCTGGTCTGAGTCAGACTGATTGGACTCTGGCTGGGTGGGGCTGCACAC
Organism: Merluccius polli; assembly: GCA_030340625.1. Taxonomy (NCBI): domain Eukaryota; kingdom Metazoa; phylum Chordata; class Actinopteri; order Gadiformes; family Merlucciidae; genus Merluccius; species Merluccius polli. The sequence goes on along the minus strand of JAOPHQ010001990.1, from coordinate 646,044 downwards.
CTGTGGTGCAGAGCAATCATGGCACCCAGGATAAACCAGCTATCAACACACACTTAAGAGAGAGAGCCACTGTCATGGCAGCACGTTACATCTGCTTGGCGTATACCATCTCCAATAAATGTATCTTCAAAACATCTACCTCCGTCCTGTGTCGGAGGGCCCCAGCAAAGCCACTAAGGTGGCGTGTGGCAGGTGTAAATTGCCACAGTCAAATAAGAAGTCAATACCGGATCCGATACAATATAATATCAATTAGCCATTTTCTTCACATAGTTCTACACATTTCACATAGACATCGCATACTAATTTAGTTTTAGAATATGAATCTAGAATATACAAATATTAGATAGATATATTAGATCCGACCAGTATGCAGTTATGTTAAGGATACCTTGCAGCAGTGAAAGAGTACTATTGGTGCATCTCCATTTTGTGCGCTCTGGTCTTTGTATGTGTACTGCCCTCAGTAAATGTGCTGTATATAACTTGACAGTCAGATGAACTCCTTCCTAACATCCAGACTCTGAGGACATATATCTGTGTGTGTGTTAGTGTGAGTGAGAGAGAGGGAGAGAGAGAGAGAGAGAGGGAGAGGGAGAGAGAGAGAGGGAGAGAGATAGCCTGGCAAGCCAGACCCACATCAGAAAGATGTCGGGTCTGGAACTGCTTCATTGGCAGTGTGGGCGGGATAAACGGTTGTCTTTCAAGTTCCCTCTGCACACAATAGGATAGCGCTACAACCAATCAGAGCAACGAAGAAGGTGACGTAGTCAGAGCGACGGCTCTGACTACGTAATTAATCAAAACTCCGAATAAATATTTCTTTTCGAGGAAAGACTTCAGTGCCGTTCTTTGTTCTTTTGAAGTCTTGAAGAGTCACGGCCAAAGCTGAGTCAAAAGACAACCGTTCGCCAGCAGCAGCCATTGTTTCCCTCTAACACGGAACCGTTGCAACTCTGTCGTCATGGTAGCTCGGCTTCCGACTCCGCCCCTCACGCTGTGATTGGCCTGACAGATTTTCTGTTTCCAGCACAGAAAGCCGACGGAGAAGTGCTAGACCCCCCTGGCTTAAATTTGCTGCCGCTAGGGGCGTCTAGATTTCTAGGCTAGGAGAGAGAGAGAGAGAGGGAGAGAAAGAGAGAGAGAGAGAGAGAGAGAGAGAGAGAGAGAGAGAGAGAGAGAGAGAGAGGGAGAGAAAGAGAGAGAGAGAGAGAGAGAGAGAGAGGGAGCGTCCTCCATAGTTAGGTTGCAGTTCAAAGGTCAAATTAATAGATTACTCCATTACGACCTCCACACGCATGTCCTGGAAAATCGGAACTGGCCCCTAGCATGGCAGACGGCCTTGTAACAACATTGCTTTGCCTTGCTCTGGTTATTTTTTATGTATGTTATTTTGCAGCAGGAGAGCAGTGTTAAATGGACAAAGAGCGAGGCACAATGATGTTGACATAAACTGATCCATTTAGGAGTGAATACAGTGGTCAGTGTGCCAAGTGGAGCTACAGTATGCAACAGGTCTGTATAGAAACAGGAAAAACATCCTGTCCTGTAGACAGAACATGGAATATGTGAAAGACAAATCAAGCTAACTTTTCCCTAGATGATAGATGATGTATTTCTATATGATAGGCCAGAGTTTTTCAACTTGTGGTACGCGTATGACTGGTGGTACGTGAGAGTACTGCAGGTGGTACATAGGATTTTATTCTTGAAATAAACACATTTACAATAATATAAAAAATAGTATAGATAATTGAAAATAAATATATTATTGTATAAGTATTGTTCAGTAAATATAGTATTATGGCTCATTATTTCAAAAATAGTGTCATTTTGTGCATTCCATCATATGTTTTCCGTTGTAATGTTTTCCATTGATGTTTTGTGTTAATTTGTGTTTGCTAAATAAACACTGGAAGCATAAGCAGCTGACTTTTTCTTTCTACTGTTTCTCACTGGCCATGGCCTTCTTGCATTAATAATTGTGTATGAAGGGGCCGCTGGCACTCTTTGCTCAGCCACTGCATGTTAATGTATCTATTGTTTACCGTTTGCATAATAGGTGGTCCATCAAATGTCAAGGGAGGTATACGTTTATTTTAGTGAGGCATGCTCATGAACACATAGCATTTTCAACAGCAACATAGTACATAGATGGGAATGCTAACCACAGGCGCTGGTGTCTGCAGTACTGAGCAGACAGTTGCTGCGTAGGGACAGCAACTGTCCTAACAACAACCCACGTGGTACCGTCAGCCGTCTAACCCCCACCCCCCCTCGACTGCCCCCTCCATGCGTGTTGTGCTGGTGGTCAGTTGGTTTGATTCATGGTCTCAAGGGAAGGGGGAGCGGGTCAGGGGTTCTGTGTGAGGCTGTTCTGGAGGTCAGAGGTCAAGGAGCAGAGGTGAGGGGGGGAAAGGATGTGGATGAGGGTTGGGGGGTGAATGAAGAGGACAAACGTGTCTGGTGTATCATGGGGGAAGTGTGTGTGTGTGTATGTGTGTGTGTGTGTGTGTGTGTGTGTGTGTGTGTGTGTGTGTGATCACACTGATCTGTCACTTACCATTACACTAGCTGACAGTCAAATTGTTGTGTCTCCCGGTGTTTAGAGTGAACGAGTACAAATTACTTGTTGTTTTTGTGTTTTAGCTTTTGTTTATATTATGCCCATGTCCCTTTTCATCACACACTCCCCTCCCCTGATCCAACCAATGACCTTCACTAATATACTCTCAGACCAGTTGTTAAGGGCCATTAGAGAGTGTTTTTCCACATTAGAGTCAACATATGTCTCTATGTGTCGAAAGTTCTGGAAATGTGTTTTTCTTTGATGTATATACATGGCTCTTGGTATTTGTATCGCAAATATTCTCCCTAGTGTATTTGTATGATTGAATTTTGTCTCTCATTTTCCATTTTCAGTCACACGCACACGCACACACACATACCCACATCGCCCCATATAACATTGCTGTGCAAGTAACGCTTCATTGCCGCAGGTCTATCTCCAGCTGCAGCCATCCTATTCTCTGTCTGTCTGTGGCTCTCTCTGTCTGTCTGTCTGTCTGTCTCTGTCTGTCGCCCTCTCTGTCTCTCTCTCTGTCTCTCTCCCTCTCCCTCCCTCCATCTATGTCTCTCTCCCCCTCCTGACCTCCTGTAGGGTAGTGACTGTGTTCACCTTGGCCAAGTTGTCAGCTTCTGCACCTCTTGCTCCACTTCTGACCCAGTGACTTTGTGGCGTGACCCAACATCATTTCTCAACTGGAGTTTGTGTGTTCTCAAGGGCATTTGCAAAAACAGTCTCAGAAAAAAGAATGCTGTGTATGTGTGCTTGCGTCAGTTGCGTGTGTGTTCTCACTAGCATTTGCGATAGTACAACAGTCTCAGAAAAAGAGTGGTGTGTTTGTGTGTGGGCAGGGGTGCAGATGGGGGGGGGGGACAAATTGCAGCTGTTGGTACAGAGTTTGGAAACAATGCTCAGTACACATCTATACATCAGCCAAAGAACAACAAAAACATTCTCATGGATGTCAAAAAGCAGTACTGATGCACAGTTAAGGTATTTTCTCACCCGAATCCGCATATAACTACTATATGTAACTGCACCCAACCGCTACTCGGACCGCCGTTTATAAACGGAAGAAGATTACACCCACGTCCGCTTCTTAATCTGCTATTTTAAAATGGTGTGCCCCCCTGCTGGCCATTTACAATTTTTCTAAGGCTAAAACAGTTATTCACCATAGTCTAAATTAAGGCTTTTCTTCAAAAGATGAAACGAAAGTCATGAAATGAGTCAAATGTATGTCTATTAGGCTATTATATTATTAGTTGAGATGGAATTACAATTGCTATGTTATGAATAATTCTGTTTCATATGAAGGAGATTTGCGGACAACCATCATTTCAAGCTGTTATTTAATCTGAGAATTTGCCAACCCTTTTTAGCATGCATGTGAGTGCAGCCTATTTTCAAATAATGCATTTGGATAAATGAAAAAAACAACAAAATGCATAGTCAATGTTTGACTTTATAGCATGATAGGCGTTCCTTATTGAGGCACAACATTATTGAACAGAAAACACAGACCAGCTGAAATATTACAAAATAAAGAGAGAGCATGTGAACATAAATAACAAATACAATAGGTGTAGACCTAGGCTATAATAAAACACATATCTTATTCTTAAATAAATGAGAATACAATGTGCATGTAATGTAAATAATAAGTCTATCCAACAAGGAGAACAAACAACAAGATCATCTGAACAAATCATGTAGGATTTTGTGGGACAGGCTATAATGGCGTTAAATTATATGTAAACCAAACTTGAATGAAATAATTAGGAGGGCATACAAGAACGAGCTGATAGCACGAAATTAGGAAGCTGATTTTAGCTAACCCGCCTGCATATTATAAATACTGAAAAAATGCTGTTCCACAAGCGCCTACACCCGCGTTATAGTCGGGTCACACAGGCCAATTACACTATCCGTGCATCTCCAGCTTGCAGTGAAACGGCTTCCTTGTATCAGAGGTCTGGTGATCACAAGGGATGTTAATCTACTTTCAAGGTCAGCTATTGTATGGGCCTGCGTGCCTGTGTATCTGTGTTTTTTGTCTTGTCTGGAAACTACTGTTGGTCAGTGGAAAACTCCCTGCCACAAACAACACAAATGATTGCTTCAGAGTTGCGACATACATTCATAAAGACATATGCACCATGAATGTGGCAGTTACTCAGGGAATGTACAGCTAGCTACATATATATTGGAAAAAAAGGCAATGTACGTGAAACTTTAACTTTGCTGTACGAAAATAGAAAATGAATACAAGGCATGCGTTTAACTCCCAAAGATATCCCTTGTTGTAATGAACAAGTCGGTTCTAAAACTAGTTCAGGGATACAGCTATGTTGGCTCTATATATCTGTATGCTTAACTGTAACAGCTAAGATGACACCTCAGAAATCGAGGCCGACATCTGAAAAAAAACTGAATGGAAGTCCATAATCCCTCACCCTGCCTGCTTAGCATAGCTGCTGCCCCGGGCTCGCCAGGGTCAATTTAGCTTTGAAAAGTTCCCTGTAAAGTAGTCGTTCTAAAAACATATAAAAATGCTGCCTGGCCAGACCGGGGAGAGGTTATGTTGGGGCTAGAGTCCAGTCTTAAGAAGAGTCGATGGCACTGCATTAAGATTCACACGGGCAGCTCCAGACAAACTTCCTCAGTGGAACTTCTTCAGAAATTACTTTAAAAAATGACTATCTCATCATTTACATTTTGACCGCCTGTCAGCTTGAAGTCCACACATACCGAAGAAATAGACCGAAAATTGTCAGGGAATATTTTTGATCGGCCTCAGTCCCGGTTTCTTTTGATCTTGCACATGTGCACGCACACACACGCACACACACACACACACACAAAGAGAAAGAGGGAGAGAGAGACAGAGAGAGAGAGAGAGAGAAAAAGAGAGGGAGAGACAAAGAGAGGGAGAGGACAAATGGACTTTCACCGCTCACCGACTGAGCTCTTAAGCGCAAGGATCAAATGAAGGACAATGGCTCATTTCACTTTTATATCCCTCTCTAACCCCTCTACCTCTCTCTATCACTCAGAGTCTCTCTCTCTCTCTCTGCCATTGGTGCACACACTCAGTGAGAGAAATGCCCACTGAATAACACACACACACACACACACACACACACACACACTCACTCAATCACTGACTCCGTGTGTGCAGTGCACTTGCTTATGCACATTCGTGTACCTCCACAGATTCCACCGAAAGCGCCTTGCCTACCTAAAACACTGTGATATAAGAATAATATGTCTGTATAGCAATAATACTAATAATACTAACAACAGCTTATGGTTTATGAATAACTGACGATAAGCCTCGAAAAATGCATGATTGTATCAAGGGAAATACAAAAACTGTTACTAATACCAGTAAATGGACGGCAGGGTTTACATGCGGCAGTATTGTAGATGATGACGGTATTCACTGCAAATCTGATTATCCTCGTACTTTGAGTGCAGGTTTGTTTATCCTATGTGTGTTTGCTCAGTTAAGATTTCTGCATAGTCAAACATGGTGGCAAACATTGTGTTCAATTCCTCAGAAGGAATTAATTGTTTACTGAGTGGCACATTACACAGACCTTACACAGTCTCTCTCTCTCTCTCTCTCTCTCTCACTCTCTGGTTCTCGTTCTGCTTATCGTTCTGCTTCTCGTTCTCTCTCTCTCTTGCGGTGTTGAGCTGTTGTGCGGCCATAGAAGTAATCTGGCCACGCTTTTCTCTTTCTCTCTTTCCCAGATCTCTGTCACCCCATCCATCTCTTCCTCCCCAGACACTGTATCTCCCCCTCCCCCTCCTTCCTCTCCAGGCCTCCTCTTCCTGGAGGCTTTTGTCACTCACTCCACACTCTCTCCCGCTCTTTCCCTCTCTCTCCATCTCCTCCAGACCCCCCGACTCTGGTCAAAGTGTGACTGCCAATGGCAGAGTCTTTTCATATCTTTCTATCAGTCACCATGGCCTGTCTGCACAACATGCAAGGCACATATTCCCAGTGAATTTCTGGCCTTACATCTAGTGGAAATTAAATCCAATCACTTACATTTTGCTATTAATCATTATTAGTAGCAAGAAATCTCAAATTGTATCGCAATTATTTTTGATCCATTAGTTAAAATTGGGTTTTTATAAATACACACATTTGGCTATATTTTACTCTGTATCAGAGCAAATGAACACAATCCAGCAAGCACATTTACAATAGTAAGAGTAAGATCTAAAATGTGGAGCTCATTACGTTAATTATGGTGCCCATAATTCACGTCTTGAGATACACCTCAGCTCTACTATTACACCCCTGTGACGCAGGCCTATTGCATATTTTATAAAATGCATACAAATTGAACTTGTTCAAACATTCAAGTTGAATCGCCAGCATCCATAGCAATGTGTTGATGAATCTTCACACCCCCATGAGCAGAGCAGCTTAGTTTACAACCCTACAAAGCTGTTAATTATCAGCTGAAACAACGCTGAAAGCCCCACCCATCATATTTTGGGGTATCAAGGAATTAATTTCCAGCATATCCCCACTGGGGCCAGATGAGATCTCAGTTCCTTGGCCAGAAAGGTTAACCTGGGCTAAGTGTTTGGTGAGGACAGCTAATCAACAGCCTAATGGCTCCTTCTCTAATGACTCCCCCAGTTTAATTCCATTACCGACCTCCCCCCCCCCGTTCTACACACCACACACACACTTCTACCCCCCTCCTCTCCCACCCTTGTCAACAGTCCTGTTACCGTGGCGACAAGCAATTACCTTTCAGTTTGGTGGGGTGATGGAGGCGGAGGGGTGGGGCAATTCATACACCACTCACCTTTCAGACAGATTAGATTCAGAGAGAGAGAGAGAGAGAGAGAGAGGGTGGGGAAGGGGGGCGACCAGGGTCAGGTGAAGGACGGTGAAAAAGAGTGATACAAGACAGTGGATAATGTGTGTGTGTGTGTGTGTGTGTGTCTGTCTGTCTGTGTTGACTCTCTAATGAATTATACTAAAAGGGAGATGGGAGGGAAGGGGGTACGAGAGGAAGCAAGAGAGAGAGAGCGGAGAGAGAGAGAGTGCTATAATTGGTTCATTGTCACGGTGCAACGTGGAAACGTAATGGGATTACCTTGATTACATAAATGCCTGTTAATTGTTTTGGTGACGTGTTTTACATTCTACACAGCCATGCTAACGCAGCAGTGCAGATGTGGTAGCAGAATGGTTGGGAGGGAGAGAGAGAGACCATAAAGAAGAAGGTGAAGAGAACACAGGCGATAACAGAGAGAGCGGGACAAAGAGAGAGGGGGAGATGGAGAGAGAGAGATGTACCTTGTTCGGCCTTAGGATATGGCACGTGTGTGTGTGTGTAGTTGCACCGCTTCCATGTGACTTATGTGGAGGCATGCGGCACAGCGCGCACAGATCAGGCATCGTAAATCTGCAGATGTAGACGCAGGCGCTCTGCCGGCCGCGTTCCATCCTCCTTCACCTCCACCCCTTCATCTATATATCTTTTATATGCTTCACCCCCCCTCCTTTTCCATTCAGTCTCATCCTCCTTTCTCTTGATCTTCTCTTTCTCTCTTTGATGTGCCACAGAGGATAGAAAACTATAAAGAACAGCATCTTTGGAAAACCAGTGGATCACCTCACCAAAAAGGCTACACCCGCAAAGTACAACACAATGATGGAACCTCATACAATACGTTTTCTATGAGCAACACAATGGCGTCTTCTGTGGCTGACGTTTGTGTCTTCTAATAACGGATGTGAGATGTACAAGGTATAAATCATTTCCTGTTTTTCATTTTCAGCAGATTGTTTCGAGATGCATCAATATTCTCACTGACTATTTGATGTGCATGTTTGCTAACTTATTAGCATTTTGTGGATTCCTGCTAATTAATCGAGAATGTCCCTGAATGTCCCTGCAGTCGTGTGAGGGTCATGGAACGGCTTTAGGCCATCGTTAACACTAGATTAACTCCATGTCAATTAGTAGAACAGGGAATATGTGAAGTGCCAATGAAAAACACTTTAATGGTATGGTGTTGGACGTGCACAATGTGTACGCATGTGCGTGTGTGTGAGTGTCTGTGCACACATGTATGCGCGTGCATGCATGAATGAGTGTATGTCAAGTAGTATGCAAGATCATGAATTTTAATTTACATTTTCTTCTTTTCATCCATTTTTTCACACCGCTGCCTTCAACCTTGCAGCGCTTGCCATTAAACCTGCGGTATAATTCTATAACGTAACACTAATAATAATTTGTCCTTATCACCTTTAAAAATGCATAATTATACAACCCATGTTTTAAACAGGTCCACCTCTCTTAGATGAATAATGTTTCCAGATCCAGACAAATGTCATAGATTAGCTTTTCAGCCATGGGTTTAGCCCACAATGTCAAAAAAATAACAACAACACACATTTCAATTGAATCAGCTCAGCTTTTTCCCTGGTCGTATAACCATTGTTTGAAGTGATAGGTATTGGGATCCAGTACATCCATGAATAGCTCATATTGGCTCACCTTCCAATCCCCATAAAACACAGAAACATGTCATCCATCTAGCTACCGCTGGTTGCAGCCTCTATCCACAGGGGAAGTCTCCTAATCAGGGCCGTGTTTTATTACGGCTTGTGTTTTCTCACCTCCGTCTTTATTGACGTGGACAATAAACATGTCAACCGGCGACAAGGCCCCTCTGAGCCTAACCCCCGATGGCCCCCGCCCTAGCAGCGCTCCATAAATCACCCACAGAACGGATGGCCTTCAGTCGGCCCAGGATGGAGGCACTGCACCGCTGAGCACTAGGGGAACTGACAAGAGCTGTTGTGTTGTGGAGCAGCCTTGTCGACCGTGCTGTGCTGTTGGTGAAATTATTATTCCTAGGATGGCGAAGGCATCTTGAGTAATTAATGAGAATGTGAAGACAACATTCAGCTGGTAAAAGCCACATATGTCATATTTGATCAATTCAGTGGCGCACTGGTGAAGCGATGGTTAAGTTTAGGTTTTAGGTTAGAAATGGTTAACTTTAGGTATAGGCTATTACATTAGAGATGGTTAAGTTTACGGTTTGGGCGCAAGGCAAGGCGCAAGGCAAAACCTTCCATCACCGTCCTAGGAAACAAAAGCCTTGCGTGCTGTTGGGCTCCAGACTACAGTAAGTTAGCGTCGCTAGCTAGCTGGTTGGCCGTGATGAGTTCTAACTCTCCACAGCATTGTGGTCCATCTGCTGACGGAGGGTCCTGGAACTCACGGACTGGGCTGCAGGTGTTGCACCTGTGTATCCAGTGTCACAGTAAAGGACATGAATACTTCACAGAAGTATTCATGCCTTCTGCTGGTTTGCACTCTCACACACATGCACACACACACACACACACACACAGCCACGCATGCACACAAACAGCCACGCACGCACATACATGCGCAAATACACATACACACCATACACACACACATACACACACACACTTACACATACACAGAACCAAACAGGTACATTGCTGAGAAAATGACTTTCCAAGGCATGAAGAAATATTTCAGGGACAACCATAGCTATTTTTTGACATATTTGATTCCACAATATTTACACATTGTCGGGCCCCTGTCTGTCTTTGGCACAAGCCCATGACCGTAGCACCCGGTTTCAACAAGCAAACAAATGCTTAGAGCTTTGGCTTTGCCTATGAAGTGAGGAAGTCGTATTTGGCTCCTGCTGTGTATGTGTGTGTGTGTGTGCATGTGTGTGTGCGTGTGTGTATGTGTGACTTCATCGCCGGTGGTGTTCATATAATATAATATAATATAATAAGTAAACGGTGTCCCCTCAGATCACTGCATAATCAGTGGGGTTCAGATTGAAGGATGGAGGTGACTAAAATAATGTTCCCTATGACACCACCACACACACACACACACACATACGCACACACACACACACACACACACATACACACACACACATTCACTCACTCGCACACACACACGCACGCATGCATGCACGCACGCACACAAACACACACACACACGGCATATAACGCTTTATTGGCCACAGGTCTCCAACAGCAGCCAGGGTCCTATTCTCTCTCTCTCTTTCTCTCGCTTTCTCTCTTGCTCTCTTGGTTCCGCAATGACATGGCTCTCTTCCCACCTCTACACACACACGCAGTATCATAAGAGATATAATACAAGTATAAATGGAGGATAAATGAGTTAACAGTAATAGGGTGAGGTGGTTGGGGTCAAGGATGAACAGTAAGGGGATGCCCTCCTAGAGATGAAAGGCATTCAGCCTTGTTTCTTAATGTCTAGTAGAGGCTAGAGGTGTACAGAGACATCATTATCTGTATCTGTATCTGTATCTGTATCTGTTCAACAAACAAAATTATCTGCTCTATAGGAAGTGGCCGTGGCTTATACCGGAAGTCACGTTAAATCGGGCAAATGTTGTATTTTCTAAATGTATATTCATTGGCAATTAAATTGTTGTGCCTTCAAAGCATCAAATTGATTTAATATTGGCATATAATTCATTATGAATAATTCCACATCCTCATACTGTACTTTTCATCTCTCTCTCTCTTTTTTAATCTTTTAATTTTTAACTAAACTAAACTAACTAAAGTACTAACTAGACGCTAAGTCAACATTCCATGAAACCTATGGCTGATACATACAGCACGTTACATCTTTTTTTCAATATTTCGACTGGTTTTTTTAAATAGAGGAAATGAACACATACAGCTAACAACTACAGGGTCTAAGCTTTGTTTTGCTGTATAGGGTGCGGGGGTTTGAAAGAAATCCAGCTGCCACCCACACCACGCTTTTGTCTCGCTAGCTCCCACACATGACGCCTGAGTGAGACTTTCCCTGAGTGATATCCGGGAACAGTCAACTCTCAGCCCAATGCCTGCTTGGCGCTGACTCGGTGGGGGCAACTACAGAATATAGCGATCACTTTTCAATAATGTGTAGTAAATGAAACAACTAGTTAGTGAAATCAAAGTCCTATGTTGCAAACAGAATGGCATTATGTTGCAAACAGAATGGTTATCTTGTGGCCCATCCACAATGATATGAATCGATGTGAAGAATAATGGCTGACACACAGACATGTCAATCATGGCTTTTATTTTTTTGGAATAATAATATCTGTGCTTTCCCAAATAACGTATTTGGATTTGGTACATCCCTAGTAGAGGCGTGGTGCTTTACACTTCTGTCTTCTCATATTCTTCGTCCATCAGTACTCCTGATGGGCAAGCCCAGATCTACTGTATGGGTAATCTCGGCATGTGCCCAGGGGCCCCTGAGTGTGAAAAGGCCCTCCACAACAGGAGAAAAAAAAAATACTTATTTTAATTTTAAAAAATGTTATGTCGGTCTCCACATAAATATGATACATAGCTTGACTCATTCTCTTGATCTTGATTGATTGTTTCATTGGTGAAATGGCTGGGCAAGTGGTGACTGGTGAGCAAGTGGCAATGCACTGTATAGATTGGCTGATGGTCAAGGTGGGTGGGCATAGAGAGCAGGTGGCTTACATTGCACAGATTCATGATCAGTTTTCTTAAGCCAAGTAAGGGTTAACAACAAATTATTACTAAATTCATTATTTTTTGTGTTTTTTTTTTACCTGACCCACTATCAGTTAGGTTGCATCAGTGCGAAGTGGGCAGGATAAATTGTGTGTTTGTGTGTGTGTGTGGGGGGGGGGGGGGGGGGGGGGGGGGGGGCTGGGCTATGAGCTTCAGTGCCCAGGGGCCCCTGGGGTTACTAATCCAGCCTTGCTGATGGGGCTGGGGGTCTCTATTTTTAGATTAAAGGCTGGATAAATCTGGGCCAATAGGAGTGAGGTGTTTGATGTGGGTGTGGAGGGAGACTTTAGGGTTAATGAGTTAATGAGTCTCTTCTTCACTGTCATTTGACAAAGAAGAAGGGAGAGAAACTGTCATGAGAAGGAACAGATGATGGTGTGTGGGTTTGATATATAAGATATTAGTATTGACTTATGACATGAATCCATTTTCCTCTGCAAACTGATTGTAACCATGTTCAAACACACTTGCACAAAATCAATCTCTCGTGTCGCCTACTCACCTGTTCATTATCCTGATTATATACTTGAATATCTTTCTTTATCATACAGGTCCTGAGGGTTGACGGTATTAAAAGTGCACACACAAATAATATGCTCACATAAGTGTGTATGTGTTAAGCCTGACTGAGTTTTGAGCATGCCCCACCATCTTCCTGTCGTTGGAGGAGGCTGGGCCCCGGTTCCAGCGATAATTGGATGGTTCTGAAGCCAAGTCTTGTCTCAGCAAACTGTGAGAAAATACTGTGCGAGGCAGCACTTCCACATTTAGCCAAGCGTTATGCTGGCAGAGCACAACACTGTGAGGGGAAGGTTGCAGAGTTGCCTGTTAAGAATCACCAGTGACAAATATGCACATGGTCACACATATATACACACACAACCACACACAACCACACACACACACACACACACACACACAAAATAAATACACAGAAATGGATGGCAGACCATTTTAGGAACAGATTTAAAAAGTGTTGTGTTTTTTGTTGTGGGCATGTCCATGTATTGTATATTGGTTACTATAGTAGACAATATTTTGAATGTAGATTATTTAGAAAGCCTGAGTGAACCAACCATGACTGTTACACAATAGAATGGTGTTAAAATGGCTGCTCTACATGATGACAAACTATTTTACTTCATTATGCATTGCCTAATCTGTACCTACTGATGTATTCTCATTACATTCAGCCACACACTGTTTCAGCCAACACACATACCATGTATGTGTGTTGACTGATGCCCTTTACAGTATTTTCACTTTTATACACAATCCTATCGCTATCATGCTAGCCACCAGGCTAAATAATGAGGCCAAGAGGGGGGGGGGGGGGGGGGGGGTGTACCTGGG
>JAOPHQ010001990.1:602500-625000 GCA_030340625.1 Merluccius polli | reverse complement strand
GGTCTCGTACTCCCGGTGTGCCGTTAAACAGTTGTGTGTTAAACGCATCCACTCTGTCCTTGATAGCATGCACAGGCCAGCCCCTCAGCATGAGGTGCTGCCTCTCTGGGCTCGGTGTCAACATTGACCAGGCACCACTGGGGGGGTGTTTCTGGTTCTCCTGCTTCTTTATAAGAAATACGAGCAAGGACAGACGTGTTGAGAAGACAGGCCGTTTTCTTTTTTTCCGTTTCTTTCTGTGGGTTAGGGTAAAAAAAGAAAAACATGAAGTACTTTACCAGACCATGTTGTTGAGTTGGGGGTCTGGTTGGATTGATGTTTAATCTCAAGTCTGGGGTTTGGGCTTGACCCAAATGTCAGAGGTTTCTTTGCAGGTGGTTTATGTATTTAATAAACCACAACGCTGTCTCCTTAGCTTTAGCTTAGGCTAACGTGTGGAATAGCTATTAACATGGAGTGTCTGTTGGTGCTCATTCTTTATCTTCAAGAGTCATAACTAAAGTCACTAAGCCAACAAACAAAGGGAATAAAAATGAGAAAACGAGGCAACCATGTGTCGCAATGAGTGAAGATTTGGCAAAACACTGTTCAGGTCTATTTATTAAGACTATTGCTGTGTCTTCCAATAAACTCCCCAATCATTGTTATGCATTTAAGCAAGGTTCCCTATGAGGTTTTTATCAGCAACATCTCTCCCACTATTTCCTATTGATATTTTTTAGAAAGTGATTCATCATTATAATTATTTCCAACGGGTACTCAATGGAGATAAAACACCCTCAGCATAATAGTAATGACGGTATTTCCGATTGCATGTCCTTGTATATATTGTACAAAACAGTACAGACCCTTCTCTGACCTTCTGTTTCCCCCTCCTCTCTCTTCACCAGGGGTGATCTACACCACGGATTCGCTGGACCGCGAGACCAAGGACTCCTATTGGCTGACAGTGTACGCCAGCGACCACGGCGTGGTGCCGCACTACACCGCCATCGAGGTCTATGTCCAGGTGGAGGACGTCAACGACAACGCCCCGCTGACCTCGGAGCCGGCGTACCGACCAGCAGTGCCTGAGAACTCGCCGCGGGACGTCCCCGTAATCCAGATCCAGGCCCAGGACCCTGACTACCCCCCGCTGGCCGCCGACCGCGGGGCGCTCACCTACCGCATAGTCAGCGGCAACCCTCAGAACTTCTTCACCATCAACCCTCGCACAGGTGAGGATATCGCTAAGGACATCGCTAATTGCTAACCGCTAACGCTAACTTGTTTGGTTTGACACAAATGGACTTTTGATTTCTGAATGTTTGATGTGACGGCTGCGTATGCACGCGTGTGTCCGTGTGCGTACATGTATGTGTGTGATTGTATTGAGTGGCTGTGTTAATGTGTGTTGGGACGTAGGACTGATGGACGGTGATCTGGACATGCAAAACACAACTGCTAATTAGGGGTGCGTGTCCTTGAATGTGTGTGGGGGGGGGATTTATATTAGGTGGATGCATTTGTATTGGTGGGGGGGGGGGGCTGTATTCAAATGAGTGGTTGTGTTTTGCACTTCCAGGCCACTGTGCTGATGGGCACACAGTAACACACACAGCAGGAGATGCCACCACGTGTTACATGTGGCGTGTATGTAAGGTGATGTTCGCAGAGGACAGAGAGTGAGGAGATTTCACATTCACAGAAGGAGAATACGATTAGATTTCATTGTCTCCGTTTCATTGTCTGGATCATCATAGCTGTGGGGCCAGAGTGATGCCAGAGTACACATCATTTACAGTTCACACATCCATTTTGTGCGTTCGCTACTTCCACTGAACCCATCCAGGCAGTTTAATGGTCTTCCCATCTCCTCCAGGCCTTATGATAAACGAGCTCTAATCAGATTTGTTTGCACACCCTGTGGCAGAAGATTGCAAGGAATCGGGAGGCGTAGGCCTTTGTTTGTTGATGCCACAAGCCAGTGTGAGACTCAGAGTGCAGTTAGAATAGTAATACTTTTGTAACAGGTTTGCGCTGTGTGAGTGTGTGTGTGTGTGTGTGTGTGTGTGTGTGTGTGTGTGTGTGTGTGTGTGTGTGTGTGTATGTGTGTGTGCCCCTGTTCCATCATGGCACCAACTGACACCAACGCGGCACCAACGTGGCAAAATACAAGCCGCTTCACTGTGAAAATGTCAATTTCATGGCTAAATGTATTGAGTGTAAACTGCTATGAAGAGCAATCAATCAGAGGGGTCAAACAGTCGAGCCCCTTAATAAAACCTGGCTAAATTGTAGCATGAAATGTGTTTAGCTCTGCGGGAGGCATTTTAATCTGTCACCCTCTGTAAGTCCTTCTCTCTCGTGTGCTTGAATCCCGGTCATTGGCTTATGAGGTGGTCTTGCTAAAGACCCACATTTTCATCTGTAGGAAATTGCTGATAGCTGCTTTCATGTTTCAGCTAAGTGTCTGCTTTTGAGTTGATATTTATGGCTGCATTCATATTGATGATTACATTTGTGTGTGTGTGTGTGTGTGTGTGGGGGGGGGGGGTCCATTTGTGATGATTTGTGTGTCAAGGCATGTGTGTAAGTTGTTGTCTCCCTGCGTTGACATTTATGCATGAATGTGCAGGGTTGTGACAGTGAGGATCGCCGTGAGGCACCTCCACCGATACTCCTAGAGAGAGAGAGAGAGAGAGAGAGAGAGAAGCAGGAGCAACATCAGCAGCAGCAACAACACCTCATCCAAACATGCATGAATACTTTCAACTGTAAAAGGGAAAAACTAAATCTATGTCACACACACTGTATGCGTGTTGCATCAGACACAGCCTGTTGAACCAAATAAATAAGCGTAGGAGCAAGGAGGGAGAAGAAGCAGACAATGTGATAGAGGGAGGGAGAGAAGGAAAGCGAGAGACAAAGAGGGATTCCCACGCAAGTATGGCAGCCTGCTTTGAGCTAATTGGCTGTGGCTATATTCATCTTTCATTTAGCCATCCTCTGGCTTTGGATCCCCATTGTTTTCACACCTCCTCACACAGCGTCTCTGTAAACAAGTTTTCAGACTCATTTTTAATCACTCCCACCATTTCCCTTCATCTGTGTTCAGTATATGCGTGCATATGTTTGTGTGTTTGTGTTGCTATTTTAAATTTGTCATCTTCTTTACATTAGCCCTGTCCATAACGTCATTCATCTCTATTTCCTATTTCTGTATTTTTTGCAGCTATTTCTTCTGCTCTCCAACCACGTATGGCTCTCTTCTCATCTCCCTCTAGGTGGTGTGTGTTGAATATTTGATTTTGTTTTCATGAAAAATAGATGAGCAACTGCGCAGCTCGTCCATATGCCCATGGCATTCATTCACTCCATACTCCATCTCTCTCTCTCTCTCTCTCTCTCTCTCTCTCTCTCTCTCTCTCTCTCTCTCTCTCTATCTCTCTCTCCACTAGGCTTGTTGAAGAGCTTTGTAATTTCCCTGTAATTCCCTCGAACTAAACAACGTTACCAGTATTTGCTCCGGCCGTTGAATGGACTGTCGTCATCAGCACTAGCATGAGCTATTCTCGCTTTCCTTGAGGTTGTATAATGACATGCTAGCCAATGATGTTGTTTACCCGGCTTGTAGTCAACATGTGTTACAATGTGGGACTATATCTAACTCCACAAAACCAGGCCTATTTTCTCTCTGATAGAAATATATTTGGCTTGTGGAAACTGTCCAAACACATGTTTACCATGTATGTGCAACATGACCTCCTTTATGTGCAAGATGCTGTACATATCATTGACTACATATTGCAGCTCCCAATGCACTGCCTCCAATAACTGGAGTGATGTGAAGTGGCGGAGATATTGATGATCATCTCTATTGACCACATGTCTCCCTGATATCATCCTCCTCCAAATCGTGTCTCTCTATGCTATCCATAGCAGCGATCCAAAGTTCCTTGCTCGATCCCTCAAACACCAGCAGCCGCGCACCGTGCTACACTTAGACCATAGCGATTAACTGAACCTTGAAATACACTGCGGAGCTGCCGCAGAGCACGTCAGATGGACAGCTAGGTCGGGGTCAAAGGACCGGGATTATTTTACATGGTGACCGTGTTTGTCAAACACAGAGAAACACTGCAGAGGAACAGATGGGGGCCACAGACATGACTAGGTGCTTACCCAGGCACAGAGTAAGGGGTATGTCACTGAAAAATACAAGCAAATATTCCCTTGCAAAATATGCCATATTGACTTCCATTATAGGTTTGGAATAAAGACCTTTTTCTTTAACAGACCCAGAGTTCAGGTTTCTCAGTGAATACTTTTTAGTCCAAATCCGAACCACGATCCTGTAGTGGTTTGGAGTTGTATGTGATTTGTTTTTTATTTGTACCATCGTCCAGTTATTTTTTTCTGACAACCCATGAAAAGAAAGACGTGCTTCTCGCCATCGCCTTGGGAAAGAAACCCTAGGATGAGTTCCGGTCCAAAAGATTTAGGACTCAAGAGATAATCCTGAAGGGAAAACAAGTGAGGATAATTGAGGTGGGGAGTTGAGCGTAGGCGATGGGGAGGTCGATAAAAGACAGCTCTGAGATTGGCACAACAGTGCATCATGTTTGCAGGACTATACGTTTCTTAAGTCTGTACTGCGCTTGACAGCCTGAGTGTTATAAGTGCTGTTCAGAAGGTACTCCTGGTTTGCCGTTTTTGACGAGGCAGGTGAAACATAGACACAGTGTTATGCATATTTAATGAGCACATTCACGTGCATGCCCACATACACACACACACACACACACACACACACACACACACACACACACACTCACTTTTAGAATGAACATCTGTTCATTCTCTGTATTCCTCTTAAAGTGACAATGTGTACGATTTACTAATGTATTTATTATTATTTTTTAAGTACAATGATCCAGAGGTATATGTTGTACATGCTGATAGCTACAACTAGCAACAATCATATCAATACAATTTAACCAAATAAAATGGATACCTGATATATTGTATTGCATGATAATTGATGAGCAAATTACATATGGAACATTTGCCATTGATCGGGCAGCAAGGAACAGATAGGTTCACCCACTAGTCAGATGTATCCATGTCTGTGTATTCATGAATCGATACATTCATTAACAGGGTGTCTTTAGCACCATTACACCTTCTCTTGTGTTCCTGGATTTGTTTCTGTCCGTCTTCTGTGTGTTGTTGATTCATCGCTTCATTCAATTCAATCTGGTACTTGGTTTCTGAAGGCCAGCTTCCTGGCCTTCGGTGAACGCTAATCGGTTGCTGATTGCACATGGTGTACACAAGCTACCCCTCGATGTGTACTACTAATAGAGGAAACATACGGGAGACTACGAATTAGCAGCGAATCAGCAGTGGAATTGTGTTAACAGGGTTTACTGAGTTTGTTGTGGTTGGAATGGCTTTTCCTGCATCGAATTGAGTTGAGCAAAGGAATATTAATATTAATGGTCTTGAAAAACATGAGTCATTTGAACCCTGGAAACACAGCAGCATGGTTAGATGGTATCGTCCAAGGGATTTTTAAGTAGTTGCCTTTTCGTAATTCAACTTAATCCACACACATCTCCACTCTGTATCCACACACACCTCCACTCTGTATCCACACACACCTCCACTCTGTATCCACACACCTCCACTCTGTATCCACACACATCTCCACTCTGTATCCACTAAAAATAAGTTTCCATGCACAGGTGGTACTAAGAACATCTAACGACACACAAGCACTCACACACGTGTGCGTGCATTGACACCCACGCACACATGCACACACACACACACACACACACACACACACACACACATGCATACTACTATTTTTAGGGCTGTGATTAAGCCTGTCTCTCCCTTGGTGGTCTGTGAGGGAAAAGGTTTATACAACCTTCACCCCATTAATATACACTGTCACACACACACTTACTCACTCACAGAAAGACAGACACACACATACACACACACACACACACACACACACACACACACACATACACACACACACACAGACATAGACATACGTGCGTGCGCACACACACACGGACACACATCCAGACACATACATCTCCTCTGGCTTCCCAGGTGGTAGCCCGCCGGTGGCTCCCAGGGCAGCCTCCATGAGGTCAGAGAGCTGTTGTGTCCAGAGGCTGTTGTGTTAATCAGGCCTAGCTAGCTGCTGTCACGGCAACCATCTCTCTGCCTAAAACAACACACGAGTTATAGGAGGAGGAGAGGATAAATATTCTCATAGTTTTGCCGTTACTGACTAATATTGCCATAGTCAGTTAATATTGTACTTATTCCACACATGTTTGGTGATCTCTCTCTCTCTCTCTCTTTCAACCACTGTTCTCTATTGGTATGTACACACTGTTGGTAAATTCCAGGTATTCCGATAATTCCCACATTCATCTCAGAAGCTTAAGTAAACCTATCTATATGGTAATCAACACACTCACACTGTCCTATTCTCTCTTTCTCTCTGTCTCTCTCCGTCTCTCTCTCTCTCTCTCTCTCTCTCTCTCTCTCTCTCTCTCTCTCTCTCTCTATATATATATATATATATATATATATATATATATATATAAAATGAAAAAAACATTTTGAAGATGCATTCCAATGTAGTGGTCAGTCTATGACTTCTAAACAAATATCCATCACTTTTTGATTTGTGGTCATTTGCCATTGTTACCGCCATCTTGATTTTCATGTCATTCCTAAACAAAGAACATGTTTCTTCCATTACTATTCCATGTATTAACATTTTTATTTCCCTGCCACTTTTTCTACTACACTTTGTTCCCTTTCAACCTTATTTACATAAACCATTTTTTGTTCACGTTTCCATCAGTCACATGGGCATTATGTGAGAGATGCCCCCTTCCCATCTGTTGCTCGTCTGCCTATCTGTGTAGCTCTCCCTCCCAGGCCACACACATACACACACACACACACACACACACTAATCCAGACACACACACGGACACATGCACAAATCCAGTGCATGTCCACACACACACACACACGTGTGCACAAAAATCCAGACACACACACACATCCACACAGACACACGCACACACACACATGCACAAATCCAGACACACACACACACACAAACACACACACACACACATCCAAACACACACACATACCCACTCAGACACACAGACAATTCTGGTCAAGACTGAGGCATGCCACACCAGCCACACATGGGAACCCACCCGCCATTCATGGCCGGTTAGTACTAGTGCATGCCGCTAATTAAACACCCTTAACCCATCCAGATGGCTCACATCTGACGACAAAGCCGTGTCTTAGCAGTGGCAGCGGGAGCAGCCGTGCTAATCTGACAGGTCTGTTCCAAGAAAGAGGAGGAAAAAAACAATGGGCTACCTTGGCCAGCTGCTGACGGAGGGATTCACATCATTGCTTGGCATGGACAGGAGAATCCACAGAAAATTGGTTTACAATTCTGCCATGTGTGCCTATTTGAATTTTATATATATATATATATATATATATATATATATATATATATATTAGTGGTGGGCATAGGTTAATTTGTTTAATCTAGATTAATCTCACTGTAATCTTGGAATTAATCTAGATTAATCTAGATTAAAATGGCTCATTTGAATTCTGACTATGTGTGTGCTACCTAAATACCCAACTTTGAGAATAGATTAACTTGTAGATTAACGCAGCGCGTTAACGCCGATAACGGCCCACCACTAATATATATATATATATATATATATATATATATATTAGGGCTGTCAAAATTAACGCGATAATAACTAGAGTTGAGCCGGATACTCGGCTGAAACGAGTATCCGGTACGGATAAAGCACTTTTGCCGAGTACGAGTATTATACGAGTAATACGAGTCAATATCTGTGCTCGGATTGAATGAAAATCCTCATTGGGTAGCTGACTGTGTCAGCGTTCTGTGATAGGCTACAGCGCCCCTCCCCTACACAATGCAGATGTGTTGTTGTGTCCCGCTCTGATCACTCACACACAGAACAGCTCTCTGTCTCTCCCTCAGTCACTCAGGTTCGCTTCAGGTTTGTTATTACTTAGGTTGGTACTTATGAACCAGTAGAGTTCTGGTAAACGTGGGTTCGTTCAGACGTGGTGCCGACTCGCGTTGCGTCTCTGCCTGTCAGAGATTTTTTTTCTTTTTCTTTTTTTAACCGTCATCTGGCTGCCTGGCTCTAACCAGTTTTGTTTTACTTCACGCACGGTGTCCGACACTTTCTTGCTGTATTTCGTGAAAAAATAAAGCTAGTAGTGGTATAAATATTGGAAATCAAGCTACACACACACATACACACACACACACTCTCTCTCTCTCCCTCTCCCTGCCGGTCGTCGGGAGTTGTTTTTTTTTTTTTTTCAATGCTGATGCTGTCCTGTAAATAGTTTTCTAATCAGCAATAAATAACAATTTCTGATCAACCCATATCAATTGCATGCTTAAAATAACATACCGGTTAAAACCTCGCTTATTTCAAGAAAACCCGACCCACTTCCGGGTTAAATCCCGCCCACTTCTGGGTAAGGCCCCGCCCACTCCGAGTACAGATACAGATAATTCATATGGTTAACAGATACAGATACAGATAATGCTGTACTCGCTCATCCCTAATAATAACGCGTTAACGCAATCTTATTTTAATCTTAATTGATTAATCTTATTTGATTAAGAAAAAATGACGCATTAATGCACTCGCGTGATCACACGCGAGCTCTGTGTTCGTCAATCGACTCATCAGCCTAAAAAAAAACATGGCGTCGACGGGTGAACCACTGAAGTAGTTAATAAACTATCTGTACACTTACGAAGTTGTGAATGCCTCGTTTTATATGTTAAGACCCTCATTATACTACCAAAGAAGTGTCAGGCTATCTCTAGCCTTGTAAGTGCTTTTATTTTGTAAGCGATTTATTTTTTACCAGGTGAGATGCCCGTAGCACTCAAACGAATAGCAGTTTGGTAGAATCGGCTAAAAACAGCTAACTTAGCTTCATGTCATATCGGCTTTTTGTTGCTCTCTATGGAACGTTGGAACTCGTCCTCATACTAAACATCCTAGAACCAGTTTACACCGGAGTTCTTCTTTAATCACCATGGTAACGTTGGAACTCGTTCTCATACTAAACATTTAACTTCAATGGGAGTGGATTTAAAATAGAATTTAAAAACTGCGATTAATTGTGAGTTAACTCGCCAATACTATGCGATTAATCAGTTAATCGTTTGACAGCCCTAATATATGTATATATTAGTGGTGGGCCGTTATCGGCGTTAACATGCTGCAATAACGCAAGACTCTTATCGGGCGATAAAAAAAATATCGCCGTTAATCTATTCTCAAAGTTGGGTTGGGAGCTGGGTCTATACCGGATTTCCACCGGGGACGTAAGCGCCACTGCGCCGCGGAACGGCTGCGTCTTACGCGCTGCGAGGTGGCTGGATTCGCGGGATCACGCGAGAACTACAAGACCACGCGTCTTGTATTGCGTCTATGTATTTTGTGTTGTTTATTGTTGTTATGTCCTAATGTGTTGTGCTGTAGCCTATAGACAAAGTCAGTTATAAACAACAACGATTTGTGGCCGTGTTCGATCGGGAGGGTGTTTTTATTTTGAAAATTGACCGGATGCTCTATGGCTTTTACTATTTCACTTCCTGCCCGGTCGGTCTGCTCTGTTGAAATTGACGCGGTTCAGCAACGGCTCGCGTCACAACATGATAGCGCTTTCTCAAGCAGTTTGTGATACATTTTGGAAACAGGAGATGAGCCCCTGGTCTAATGCGCCACCTGGCTTGAGAAACCTGTTCTCAAAGACTTACTTTTAGTCATTATTTAGGTAGCACACACATATTATGAATGCCTTCGGCAGAATTCAAATGAGCCATTTTAATCTAGATTAATCTAGATTAATTACAGTGAGATTACAGTGAGATTAATCTAGATTAAACAAATTAATCTATGCCCACCACTAGTATATATATATATATATATATATATATATATATATATATATATATATATATATATATATATATATATTAGTGGTGGGCATAGATTCATTTGTTTAATGCGTGATTGTTGACGGGAGGGGGCGCGATTGTTGACCGGAGGGGGAGAGCGATTGTCGACGGATATATATATATATATATATATATATATATATATATATATATGTCTTTTTATAGGACTCATGGCATAGCTCAATTTTGCTGATCAAGGACAGCTTTCATCTCGGTGTAATCTAACGAGTTTCTTTGTTGGCCCCTCTCAAAACACTCTCTTTCTCTCTCTGATCGGCCCTTGCTTTAACTGTAAGTGTGGGTGTAATTTTCTTTACCCTGAAAATCAGATGGCAGATGGCATACTGTTCACAATTTCAATGCTCCAGCATTTAAAACACTTTTGAATCTATAGCTTATTTATTTTTGCCTTCTCGCTATTTACATTTTTACTCATGTTAGGAATACACATATCTCATACCAAGTTAAGCGGTATTGGAAAATAGATTGGAAAAAGATTCACAAGAGCCATATTACATGGCTTTTTGCCATATAGAATCATGCTAGATGTCTCTAATGATCAGATCAAATTCAGCCAGAGACTGCCAGCATCACACATAGCGCTTCTGTAGCCATGATTGACAATTTCTTGACCCTCCTCCCCAACGACCTATGAACTCGCTCAGGGTGGTGAAAGGCAGCAGACGATGATTGGTCGGGGTCATACTTGTAGTTAGGGTGACCAGATGAGATTGGCTGAAATTCGGGCCTTTTTTTTTTTTTTTGGGGGGGGGGGGGGGGGGGGGGGGTGTAGGCAGTGACGGACTGGTAACAAAGTTCGGCAAGTTCGGTTCAATTTTCTCCTTTCTGGACTGGCCCACCACAGAAACGACGGCCACCGGAGGGGGGGGGGGGGGGGGGGTTGCGCGATTGTCGACGACGGGGGGGGGGGGGCTGGCGTCGGCGTCGGGGACTGCATGCAGTCGACTCAACCTCTCTACGGACAGAGTATGGATGGACAGTGTTTAATGTTTATCAGAAAATAACTACTCAGTATTCTGCTTGAGTATCATTTTCGGGACAATTAGGGCTGGATTCGGGATTCGGGACAAACGCTTAGATTTCGGGACTGTCCCGAATTTCTCAGGACGTCTGGTCACCCTACTTGTAGTGTTGCCAGTGTCCCGGCTAAGACACGGCAAGAATTTATGGCACTATGATTGACTAATCTGACATGGTGACCATCGGGAAAGACAAAAATATTGTGTAGTCTGATCCCGGCATAACGGAGAACACATTAAACTAGTTGATGTCCATCAATATGTTAAAAATAACACCAAAACCCTTGGTCTAAAACACCCAAGGACAGTATGGCCGGAGGGTACAGAAGGCCTTGTACAAAACACGAGTGTCACTAAAACTTTCATGGAACATTTTCCTTTCACCGCTCGCTGTTTGCGCAGCTTTCCTCTCACTACCGTACATTTGTTTGTTCTCCCACAAAGACCCCCACTTTGACACACACACACACACACACACATGCACACACAAACTTACACACACACACACGCACACACATGGGCACACACACACACAACATATTTCTAGTTTATCCTTTTCCCTACAAATTGGAAGGGTGGTGTAAATCAATACACTCTCTCAATGCTATCTATTGGACAGCGACATACAAGGAAGTGCTCAGACACGGACAAGCGAGGACAAATTGACAAGCTGGATAACACGTTCCGACAGTTCCCATGAGTCAACTGTATACACACTATACTATTACTATTACACAGTCTTTCTCTCACACACACACACACACACACACATACACAGGTACAAACACACAATTACTCTCGCTCACTCTCTCTCACACACACACACACACACACACACACACACACTCACAAACACACAATTACACACACACTCTCTCTCTCTCTCTCTCTCTCTCTCTCTCTCGTGCACACACACTCTCGGTGGGCACTCAGGCCAGCCTAGTCGGACAGCAGAGATGACAGGAGAGATAGTGTGACAGACAATTACTGGGAGACGGGCTTGCGTGACCCTGAACTGAATGATATATCTCGTGTCTCTTCTTCCCTCCTTCCAATTCTCTCGCCGACTCCTTGGGTGGTGTTCAGGCCATCTGGGGTCATGCCCTCGCCTTTCTATTACGGCAGGCCCCTCCCACATGATTTGAAATCAAATCTTCTGTCCTGACGTGTATTTGTGTGCACTAGCCCACCTTTTTACTGCACTATAAAGTGAATCTGTCATAAAATGGATAACTTTCTCTCGTTTGTTCTAGTTTTTACACAGGGGCTAAATGTGTCCCTGTGAAAGCACTATGTCTGTATTATTCTATATTATTACAATAATGTGTTTGAGAAGAACATTTCCTAACGTTATTAGCATACAGGAGAAATAGATTACTCTTATAGTTGCTGTTCTTCAATAGATCCTCAGGAACATTATCTGCTGCTCTCCCTCACTTCACTTCATTCATTTTCTTTCAATTCAATTTTTCTGTCTATATTATGTTCTGCCGGATAAGTCTGAGTATTCATTTTGTGCTCAGAGAGGACAGTATAGACTGATTATAGATCCCCCATTCAGAGCACAGAGCACTCCAGTTCATGCACATCATCCACAGCTGCATGTCCTCTCCTCCCCAGGATTCATGGTGGATTAGAGTCAATTTGCCATGCAAGGTATTTAAATAAAGGAATGGGAGACTTTGGATAGTCATGGAAGTGCCTTATCAGCATAGGGACTGTCTGCTACTGGGAATGAAAGAGATCCTCCTCTCTACTACGATAACTGACTAAGGGCCAAACGTTCCTCCAACTGCCAGGTTCTTCTAAACCAGTCTGCCTTCTGTTTTTGTGGTATTCTAATGACTTCCTGTTTCCCCAACTTCCAAAGGTCTGAATCGTATTGTAGCTACAGTATAATTGCAACCATTGCCAGAGGTTGCCTCTTGCTCTCTCTCTCTCGCTCTCATACTCTCATATTCTCTCTCTCTCTCTCTCTCTCTCTCTCTCTCTCTCTCTCTCTCTCTCCCTCCCTGATACTTACACGGCCCTATCTCAGCCCATCTCCATTGGTTTTCTCTTTCTAAAGTCGACTGCTACAGAACACACTAAGACGCTACTACAGTAATGAAGCTGATCGTGGCTGCGGGTGTTTGCACTTATATTGCATAATTCCACTGTTATTGGATTCCTGTCTTGTTATTGAGCCTGGTGGCTACCAGGACAGAAGAAGAAGGCAGGACAGAGTAATACAGATGTTTTTTGCTGTTTTTGCCTCACAAAAAAATCAACAGATAATCTCAGTGAACTACCACATAACCAGAATATACCATAGACATTCCTCACGGTTTGTATGCGTGTGTCCAATGAATGTATGTGTTTTGTAGAGCTTGCAGTGTTGTTGCTCTACTATTTTTAGCGAAGTGCTGTCAACATGGCATCATGCTTCCATCTCTTTGTTGCGCGTTGCCGGCCTCCTGCCTTGGCACTATGGAGTAATTGGTGTTATTATTGAGATTCTAACTAATTGCTCATAATCATGCTTTCCATAAATACATGTAAAGATGCACATTATGTTGAACGCACAGCTGTTGCTCAGATTATGCCAGGGGACAATCAGACAAAAAAATGCTCAAAAATGACACTTAGTTGTTAGCAGTGTATTATCTTATTTTGGGAGGGATGTTAAGACAGTCTAATAGCTCTGCTGTGTGTGTGTTCATGGTTCACTGTGCCCATCTGTCTGTCTGTGCATTTCTTTTGTATGGGAAAAGCATATTGCAGCTGATGGCTTATCATGTGTATTGTGCACACATAAAACAGAGTGGGTTAGAGGTCTGTCTTCTAAAAGTGGTGTTTGTGTGTCAACAGTGACACTATATAACAAATGAACAATGCCCGTCTCTAAACATGGTTAAAAATGTGTTCATATGTTTCTGCCTGCATAAACAAAAATAGACTGTGACGTTGACTGTGGGATACTCACTTAATGGGGACATGTTGGCTGATAGCGAGCGCTAACGAGACAGATGGTCTTTCTATTCTTGTTAGCATTTCTGCATTCACTCATGTAGCATGACACCAGTGCTGTCAACTCTTCTCTGTCAAAAGGAGCTAAGCGGAAGGTGCTATATGCTATATATTATTCTATATTATTATTATATATTGCACTAATTTGCATATGTGACATGACTATATAGTTTTGTATCTTGACACTTTTAGCTCAGAGTCTATAGCCCCTTTTCCCTATAAGCACACAGGTGTGGCGAGAGGAGAACCATGCAGAGTCCCTGGGTGATTGATATATAGAAGAGATGTGATTCACCGCTCGATGATACACCCCTTAAACAGCACAGGATGATGAAGTGGTGAAGTGTTGCAAACACCCACCTGGCAGTGGCACTAGTAGTAGTCACATGATGTCAGATTGATTGTGATGCTAAGGTCTGAACTGAACACAAACAACCCTTTGCTTTTATTTCTGTGCCTACCTGAACAGCCACCACAACTTAAGTTGCTGGACAACCGACCTCAGCCCATATGTTTGCAGCGAGATTGCAATTTCCTAAACGATTGTGAGAACAGGGAAAGGATGATCAAAAAAGCATTTGTTTCATCTCCAACCAAATGATTGGTATTGCTTCAAATTCGACTCTACTCAGCTCAGGGGCTGCAACACCTGTGGACAAGCACAGTTCAATGTTTCTTTTATGAATTAAGTCGTGCTAGCTGCTAGGTCATGTCAGGTCACCATGGAAACTACTGAAACTATAGTTTGATCCAATCAGAAATCCTGTGGGTAGCAAATTTACCCAGAGCACGCCACTTGTCTCACTTATCGACATGTGTCAATCACACAATGTTAAAGAGATGACACACTTGACCTATGCATAGGGAGTGGACGTTGTTTCTGTTGTCACCATTCATTTATTTTCTGGCCAAGCTATTTTGCTTGAAAGAGACAGTTAACAGAAAAATGTACTTATTAGGCGATTCAAAGTGGAGCAAATAGCATGCTAATCTTGAAAGTATGAAACGCTCTGGAAAAAAGAATCACACAGAGAGGGAGATGGACAGAAAAACCTAAAGACGGCGACAACAGACCTTTAGTGATAAAAAAGAAGAAGAAAAAAGGCAGGAAATGTGAACAAAGCAGCAACCAGCCAGTCATGAGAGACTGTCTGACGAGATGGGGAACCTATTGAAGAAGTAAAGTTAAAAAAGAAAAGAGAAAATTGATGCTTTTTTGTTCTAAATGCCCTAAATCTCTCTGTCTCCCTTGTCTTCTTCTCATTGTATCAATTCATTGCAGCATGACATCATTGTGAAATGCATTGACTTATTTACCAACATGCACACACACACACACACACACACGGACACATTCACACACACGCACGCACGGACACATACACACACATGCACGCGCACACACACGCACACGCAGACACACCAAACATTTGTCCTTTTGAACGTTGCAGAGCCATTGCCTGACAACATTTCCATATTTAATCGCTCATTCTAATGTCCTCAAAAAAGATGAAAAACAATAATGGCTCAGCAACAGGAACACGGAATATAATACATTGAAACTCTGCCATGTGCACCGCATTTCCACGCATGGGATTCAGCTCATTGTACCGCAAGAAAAGGAATGAAATACTTTTTCCATGTGGAATTAGCTAGACGTTTGAAATGGATGGCGGATAACACACCCACACATTTTGGTTTGGCTGCAAAAGTGTGATTTTTGTCGCCCGCACAGCCCCTGTCCCTGCGGCTCCTGTCCGCCTGTCCATCTCCTAACGCTACTCCAGTTAAATTGTATTTTATGTTCTTACATTTTTTTATTGCATCGTCCCACTCTTTTTGTCTTCAGACAAAACAAGAAAATACAATTCCTCTTCCTATTTCCCACATGGGTGACCTTTTGGCAATCCGATCTGGCTTGAGAGCAGATAATAAGATATCTTTAAGAGGAAGCCAAGCATGGCGTTGGATTGTCACCAAATCGCTCCACAGTAAAGCTCCTAAAATTGAGCTTTAGCTTGAAAAGCACTTTCACCGTAGCTGTATTTGCATTATCTGTCCAGTAAAGACCAAAGAATAGAACTCTGCTCACTTACCATACAAACACACACACACACACAGATACACATACACATACACCGTACATGTACACCGTATACACGCACGCATGCACACACACGGACACACACACACACACACACACTCACATTTTAAATGTTGCCTTCTACTACACATTGCGTTTACCTGGTCAGCCTGGGAAAGTGTGGCCTGTGTATGTGTGCTGGCTATTTTGTCTATATAGTTTGTCTATATAGTTGTGTGGAAGCAAGAGGTTGGGCGTACCCTGTGATGTTATCTCAACCAAGCATGATCGGCAGTGTTGAAACAATAATTGCTCCTCCTTCTCCCTCCTAATTGGGACACCAGTTCTATGGTCCTGTCTGACACGCACACCTAATTACCATGTCACCACGTTAATTTGGCAGACAGCGCACACCGTTGAGTGTGTCTAATTCCTTGAGTGTGCGTTGCTGTATCTGTGTGTGTGAGTGTGAGCCGAGGCTTTTTTGGTCACCTTGTAAATACATTTCAGGGGCATTTTGGATAATTTCCAGAGCAAAATGAGCCCTGTTATTTTCTGACCCTGGCGTGAGCGTGTGCTGCTGCGTCTATGTTTGTGTGTGTGATGCTGTGTCGATGTGTGCATGTGTTGCTGTATCTGTGTGTGTGATACAGTCACATACCTCTGTTCTAACATGTGTGTTTCATGTCTCTGTCCCCAGGTCTCATCACCACCACTTCCAGGAAACTGGACCGCGAGCAGCAGGCCGAACACGTCCTGGAGGTAACTCTCTCTCTCTCTCTCTCTCTCTCTCTCACCTATCGCCGTCACCTTCACTGTGTTCCAATTCAAAAGCTGCCAGCGCTCAGATGGGAACAGATTCCCTTTTCTCCTCTCCTGCACGCACACACACATACATGCACACACACACACACACACACACACTCACCAAATCCTCATTTCAGTGTTTAAGTTGTGCTCATTTGGGAGGAAGATAGAGTGATTCAGTGTAATCGACCAGCAGTGTAGCAGTGTGGGTATGTGTGTGTTTGTTGTGTGAAAGAGTGTCTGTCTCCATTATGGAATAATTGGAACCGTCTAACTCTGCCCTAGCTACCCTGATTGGAGGTCAATGGAGCTACTGCCATCCCCACCTGTGTGTGTGTGTGTATGTGTGTGTGTATGTGTGTGTGTGTGTGTGTGTGTGTGTGTGTGTCTGTGTCTGTGTGTCTGTGTGTGTGTATTCCTTGGATGAACTTAAACTTTGGTTATAATACAAATTGGTTGTATCCCAGTGTAGACCAATGCTGCTTCTATCATGAACAATCTGTATGTGGAGAGTGCTACTCAAAGCCAAAATAGTATTTTAAAAGTAACACATTGAGCTGTAATTTGGGATGGTGCAACATGCTGAGATAGTCTCTAACTATCTCTAACTCTAGCTGAGCTAGAGTTAGCTTGCTAGCCAGCTTGTTGAATATACTGTAGCTGAATGTTGGGAAACTATGGATTGAAGAATCGGTTTAAGAAACCTTCTTACCTGAAGCTATCATCACTGCTCTTCGAACGCTTCCCTATAGTGTTACTTAAAATTAACTACCATACACTATTTATTTTTTCGTACTTTCCCCAACAAACAAAAAGTGCTTTAGCTGAAAAAAAGTCGAGTTGAATTTTCACAGATACCAATGCACCCATGAACAATATAGTAGACAATGGAGGCCTATAATGAACCTGAATGGTTGTTTTATTCATTTATTCTCTCATGTTTTTGCTACAAAAAGAAGATTTAAAGCAATTAGGAGTTTGGTGAGGTAAATGCAATTTGTATTATGTCTAACATATTGCTATCCCGAGACACATATGGCTAGTCTATATTCCTCTCTCTCTCTCTCTCTCTCTCTCTCTCTCTCTCGCGTGCACGCGCGCGCAAGAGCTCTTTCGCTCTCTGTATACATTTAGCTCACTAGTTTAGAATTTGTATTTAATTGTACTCAGGATACATTTTGTGGACAAAGGCAAACGGCAAATATTTGTTGATCGCTATAGATGACACTAGAGAACAGATAGATCACTTTGGATCATTTGTTGGGGATGTCAGCCACAGGCACATCGTATTAAGCCCATCCATCATTTCCACCTTAGTTTTCTTTCTCCTGAAGCCTAATTGGTCACAAGCCACATTACACCCACATTACACCCACATTATATGTTAACACAGTCCAAAGTTGCTTGACAAAAAATGATTTAGAGACCAAGCCTCTGCTCACTACTCCCAGCTTTGTGATCAGAGACAACTAAGCTTTTCATCATGGTGGACGTACAATAGGAGCTGAATTAATTGGCTGTCAGACACGGGAAGAAGGATAAAAAAAAGAGTAAAAATAAAAGATTTCCACTTCTTCAAGACGACAATGTTAGCTATTTGTCAAGAAACAGCAGCAGAGAATAGCAGGCTGTTTTAACTTTTATTTTAATTTTTAATTTATAATTTATTATGAGTTGGAGAAGAGAAATTAACTCCCCAGACTGGGACTTGGGAGTCTTCTATTCATCTTTAAAGGAACATCCTGGGGAGACACACAAATAGTTTCATCTGTTGTCCAATCACATAATCCTTATTCATCGGTCCATTCAGGGTGAGGTCTTCAAAATAGCTGCTTAGCGCTCAACGCAAAGTCCAAAGTTCATACACAGATTGATCACCAGTATTTTCCAAGTCTTGCTCTCGCTTGCTTACCACCAACTCTCTCACCCTTGCAGCGTTTCAGTCTTCTCCATACTGCATTGTCTTCATTACTGATTGGTTGCAGCTGTGTCACCTCCACACCTGAATGTAGTGCCTTCCCCAAACCACTCCCAGATGTTTTGTTTGAGTGTTAGCGGTGAATGACACCATTAGGATTAGGTCATTCTTCTTTCTTTCTGAAAATAACAATTCTCCCTCTCTGTCCTTCCCTCCCAAGGTGACGGTGACAGACGGCGGCCCCAGCCCAAAGCAGAGCACGGTGTGGGTGATGGTCCAGGTCATGGATGAGAATGACAACAAGCCCGTCTTCCCCGAAAAAGTCTACCAGATCCGGCTCCCTGAGAGGGAGCGTCGCAAGAAGGGCGAGGCCATTTATCGGGTGTTTGCCTATGACCGCGACGAAGGGCCCAACTCGGACCTCTCTTACAGCATCATTGACGGCAACGAGGACGGCAGGTTCTTCATCGACCCCAAGACGGCAGTGGTGTCGTCACGCAAGGCCTTCACTGCCGGGAACTACGACATCCTAACGGTACAAAACATTTCTTGTAGAACTGAAATAAGCATATGAGAGAGTGAGACAAAACTTTGTTAGTATTAACAGAAAGCAAACTTTATTTAACCTTTTTTATCATTTATTTTGCTGAGAAACGCAATACATTTTTCAATTTAAATAAAACATGTGAAATTAACAATACATTGGAGCCTTTTTTACCTTTTCAAAAGTGAGGTTTTTTTTAAATCATGGTTTAAAACATGTGTTATATAACAAGGCTATTACTAGGCTATTTCCTCCGTTTTTGTGTTAGTCAGAGAAATTGGCAGCAAGTTAGTCAAGCGTTGAAATCTGATTGTTTGGCAATCTGTATTTAGCCCATAATATGTATTTAGCACAAATTGGTAATCAGTTTGATAATGATTATCTTCTAATGGTCTCTTCTAAAGGCCCATCAAATATTAGTACCATAATGTGATTGGCTAAAAGACTAATATGGCCATCATATGAGTCATCATGATTTGGCATTGACATTGTGTTCTGATGCTAATTGGCATAGCACTGTATTCATATAGGTTGTGATTTCCAAGTATTTATGTTGTCTTTCTTCACGTTCAACCACCCTCCAGATCAAAGCCACCGACAATGGGCGTCCGCAGAAGTCAGCGAGTGCGCGGCTGCACATTGAGTGGATCCAACGTCCCGCTGCGCCGCCGATGGCCCTGCAGTTCGAGGAAGCCTTCTATAACTTCACCGTCATGGAGAACGACAAGGTGGCAGAGATTGTGGGTGTGGTCTCTATGCAGCAGAGCTCCACCCCGCTGTGGTTTGACATCACAGGTAAGGCTGCCCCCCACCCTAACTCTAACTACCCTAACCCTAAGTTATTCTCAGAAAGTGGTGGTTAAACCTCCTAACAATATTGCTAATGCTAATACAATTGTTTTTGGTAGGAGGGCGGGTTGTGTTCTTACTTCACAGCTAAATGGAGAGTGGTGGTGGGAGGGTGGGGGTCAGGGAAAAGTTCTCCACGCTTGGTGCATGAAGGTTATTGTTTTTGCGGCTGCCGCAGTTTTAATTGGTGTGCAGGTGCAGACGTGTATATGTGAAATGGAGGTGCAGCTACAGCATTGTGCCCTATCTTGGCTGCATGATCTGTGCTAGCGTATTGCCCCCCTCCCAGCTCAACCTCTTCTATCCTACCTTGCACCCCCCCCCACACACACACACACACCACCACCACCATGGTGACAAAGTATTATGCCTCTCCTTACTTGCAAAGGTCCATACATTGACTATGGTTGCAAAGAAACCAAAACATCTTTGGCCATTTTTTTTAGGAAGATGTGAGTGTGGAGCAAATGTATTCCAGTTTTACACTGCTTCGAACAGCGTGAAATGCCCAACGTGGCAAACTTATAATCCTTTTGATCCGTCAAAGTTCACTCCCATCCACTTGAAAGACTTAATGAGATTATGTCATACCAAGGGCTCTAAGCTTAACTCTGATGCCGCAGAGAATTGTGTTTGTAAAGATATTTTTGTATACGGGTAAACTCCTATTTGATTCAATAACTCTAAAAATAATTTGACCTTTTTTTCCCTAAAATAATTCAATTAATATGTAATGGCCATGCAACACTGCAGAGTATGTAGATTGATGACATAAAGCGATTACATCTAAGCAGCTATGGGTGGCCATGTCTCTTGAGTGCAGCCTGTCTGCTGAGTGGTAAGTGGTAAGTGTACAGATTACCATGGTGACCAAGGACCACATTACCCAGAGTGCACCATTCACTTTTTTCCTTTGCTTTTTTTGTAATTGTCACTGATGTGTCAGTGTGATCCAGTTGGAGATACCTTCTGGCTTGTGCTTCTGGCTTTCTCCATCACTATCTAGCACCTTCTGCTCTGTATGTCTGTCTGTCTGTCTGTCTGTCTGTCTCTCTCTCTCTCTCTCTCTCTCTCTCTCTCTCTCTCTCTCTCTCTCTCTCTCTCTCTCTCTCTCTCTCTTTTCCCCTTTCTTTAATATTATCCCATCTCTTCCTAAATAAATGCCTTCCACCATTATATCTTCATAAACAGTCTTCTCAGACCAGACACATGTTCCTAAATTTGCCATAAGACTTCTGTCATAAGTCATTCATAATGTTCATGATGTTTGAATTCACCTCAAAATATTTGTCCTTCATGAATATAGTTTGCATTGCATGATGCAATTTGAAAATCCAGTGAGTAATATAGTGAGTTCTGTACATGAATGTGTTACTTTGAGTTCATTCTGAATGGCATGGGACAAAAAAAGAGAGTCAAGAATTGGGCTTGATTAAACTCCTTTCAGTTGGAGGGCTCTGTGTCCCAGTTGAATTTCTCTTACGCTTTGAACCTTAAATGAGCACTCTTCTGCTCGCCACTTCACTCTCCCACATGTCTCCCCCTCTCTTGTGCTCTCTTTATTGCGCTCTCTCTCTTGTTCTCTCTCTATTGCTCTCGCTCCTGCTCTCATTTCAAGCGGCGCCCGCATCATAGGCGTGTTTCTTACCCTCCTCCTCCGACTGTCCTTTCTGTCCTTCCTGTGTGTCTCACCTTTGCTCTTCCTCTCTCGCTTTCCCCCACACTCCTCTCTTCTCCTTTCTCACATTCTCACTCCCTCTTTTTCCTCTCGCTCTCTCTCTCTCCACAATGCTTCGTGGCTGGAAGGTCCCAGGCCTTTCCGCGAGATGTTCTCTATTCTGCAGAACGCTTGTGGCAGGAACTGTACAGAAGGTATCTCGATTCAAAACCACCCCGTTCCCCCCCCCCCCTGACCCCCCCCCCCTCCACCCTGAACCTCCCCCCCCCCCCCCATTCTTCCTTCACTTAATCGTCATCAACCGTCATTTATGTTTCCGTCTTTTTTTTTTTTTTTTCTTTGGCAATCATTGTTCCCGCTCATGCTACTCCCACAAAGCCCTTCAGCGCCACTCATGCCCTCCTGTAATTGGCTGGTTGGATGTAGGGTCGATGGTTGATTGGTTGGTTTAATGGTCGGGAGTGGGCCATACCACTGTGGGC
>JAOPHQ010001990.1:582500-600000 GCA_030340625.1 Merluccius polli | reverse complement strand
CATTACCTGGATTGGAGAAATGGGGCAGGGGAATGGAGCTGAGGCACTAGTATAATGTGTGTGTGGGTCCATGCTGGGACAGGGAGGAGATGCATTGACAGTGAAGGGCAGGCGGTCAGAGATAAGGAGGCGGTGAACACGGCTCCTGGACCCTCCTAGATAAAGAGATTGACGAGAGTCAAGAGAGAGAGAAGAGCTGGGTGAGAGAGGGTGTGAGTGAGGGGAGGGTGTGAGTGAGGGGAGGGTGGTGAGTGAGGCGGTAACTCTAAGGGAGAATAGCGAGGATCGTCAGCACAGTGGGGTATCTGCAAAGGGGAAAATAATGAGTTGTTAGAAAGCCCAGGGCCACAAAGATATAACAGGAAGTAGAACTGCAGAGAAAGGCTTGGAGGACATAGGCTATAACTTACTGCATGGATAGTGTGCAGATGGCCATGCACATGCACTCAAACAATAACATAGCCAATGCTCTCTCCCTCTCTCCCTCTCTCTCTCTGTCTTGCAGTCCATAAGCATGCAGTCCATTTATATTCCCGCCGTTCATCCCCTATAAACCAAACTCTTAAAAAAACAAACGGGCTTCAGCTAAATGATATGACCACAGGTCGTATATGGGCCATATGTCATTTCAGCTGCACATGCTGGACAAACGCCACCTCCTATATAAACTCACAGAACGGGTTGTCTGCTTGTTTTGAACCACAGGCCTAACCCACATATGCTGGGCCTATCGAGCTTGCAGTGCACACGCCAATGACCATTTTAGGGCACCAGCCCTGTCTGTATTAATCAATTGCTGAGTTTGACAGATCTGTCTTACCATATTGGTGACTTGCTCAGCACCAACTCTCACACATACGCACACACATACAAACACACACACACACACACACACACACACACACACACACACAAACACAGAAACGCGTCTCAGACTAAACGTTCCCATCAACGTAGCTTTAGGCAGCTCACCAACAGATAAGGACCCAACGACCCTGCCTTTCATCACATTCTCATTTTCAGAGAAGCAGGTGGATTTCCAGGTAGCTGTGCTTTCCAATGGTAGCGTTTAATCTTCCTGCACAATGAAAAAAACCTGAAATAAATAATGAAAGAAGGGCTCGGTCATTCCCCACCCCTAAGGCTCTCGCAAAGTACATTGTGTGTTTTTGTTTTGTCGTTCCCGCTAATCCAAAGTGGAAAAATACATGGGAGGAAACTGAATTTAGTTGCAGAGCTTTGGGTTTTGTCCCTCTGTAATTTGGCGGCAGACCTTTTTCTGTCTTTTTTTTTTGACCAACCTTGACGCGCTGGTCTCTGCCAAACCATCAGGGCCTTCTCCCTCTTCGGTATGCTATTCCGGAACGAGGGGAAAGCGTCTTGGGGTTTGGAACGGCAGACAAGGCTTTTGAAGCTGCCTGTGATCACAGCATGCACGGCCGCTCGTTTTGTTCACGTTCAGCATCCCCTTCTTGTAATTTTCTTCGACTGGGAAAAGGATTCTGCGTCCTTATTTCTTGTAGTTTTATCATGAAAAGGAATACGAGCTAGTAACTTTTGAGAACTAAAGACAGCCAAAGTAGCAGCAGAAACGTCCTGGGATATGAGACTGGATCACATTTCAGATGTTTATTAAAAAATCGATGTAATAGCCAAAGTTATTTTTCGACTTTTACAACGTCTGCCCTGAAACTTGAGGGATTTAAGTATAATGACCTTATATTAGCTTTCAACGCATGTTTTACGTGTGTAACGCTTAAAAAAACTTGAGTCCTGGGGGAAGTCAAAAAGACTGGGAAAGCTGTTTTTAGAGCAAGCCACAGTACTCTTTAAGAAAACCATTAGATTAACTTCACTGCAAATTACTATGATCCGATAGAACTAGAGAGTGTGTATATCTCTGAACTACGAGGAAAGATGGACCGGAGAAGGAAACTGGTTTGTGGGCACACACACACACACATACACACATAAATGCACATGGCTGACTGTTGGAGGGCTGAGGTCATGGATTTATTAGACGGAGACGCCGACATGGAATCCTTTTGAGTCTACACCACGGAGCTACACACCCGCATTTACACACATTTATACACACACACACACACACACACAGACTCACACACAGCCGCCCACACACAGAGACTCAGATGCACAGACAAGGACAAGCACACACACACATACACACACACTGAAAATAGCCAGAATGTACACACCCACTCCTGCAGAGTAATCTTCTAATCAGGCGTTGAGCTGACCAGTGTTTAATTAAGACCTGTACATCATTCTTACACATCATTATTGTCCATAATTCTTGACACGTGTGTTGATACCAACGGGCTTCATTGAAACTTGAACAGGGTGGCTGTTTCATTTGTAACCCTGGCCCCCGATGTGTCCCTGAGTCCTGGAACCCCCCCCCCCCCCCCCCCCCCCCCGTTGCTGTTACTTAAATGATTACAACCCCATTAGTGACACGGTATACTCACATTGACACTAATGGCTAGTCGTGGGTGGGGAAAAAAATACATGTTTTTGTTATGAATGTCGTTTCTGCGTGGCCATTATTCATGCATCACCCAGTGTCTTTTTTTGTGCTGCCATGGTTTTAAATTTTTTTTTGTATGTGTTCATTACATTTTAATGTCATCCTCCTTGCAGTGAGCTGGGAGGGTCCAATCAAGTGTAGTCCAAATATGCTCTCACACGCAAACACACACACACACACATTGCACAACCTCCCTTCCCTCATACACACACTACCCGACCCCACCCCCTACCCTAGTCAATGGAAACACTACTGTTTGTGTGTGTGTGTGTGTGTGTGTGTGTGTGTGTGTGTGTGTGTGTGTGTGTGTGTATGTACGTGTACGTGTGTTGTATATGTGCATGTGTGTGTGTGTGTGTGTGTGTGTGTGTGTGTGTGTGTGTGTTTCTCGGTGCGTGTGTTTATGGTTATGTTTCTGGTTATGGGAATATACGCTTGCTGTCTCCCCACTTGTATCCCTGGTGGGCATGCATCTCTATATTATCATCTCCATCAAAAACCCTGGTGCATTGTTTTTTGATGGCATATGAATCTGTGTGCATACCCCCCCCCCCCCCCCCCCCAACAACACTCCTTAACAACCGCTACCACCTCATCTCCCTGTCCGCCATCATCACCAGCACTCCTGTGTGACTATGTATCTCTCTCTGGACCCCTGTAGGAGGAAACGCAGACAGCTTGTTTGACATAGAGAAGGGCATGGGCACCATCATTATCGCCAAGCCCCTGGACGCAGAGCAACGCTCCTTTTACAACATGACCGTGGAGGTGACCGACGGCACCAACATTGCCACCACGCAGGTAAAGGGGGGGGGCGTTAAACGTGGCATGCTTTGTGAGTGTTTGCCAGATTAAAATTAGTAGGTAATAAATAATAGGTAACCTATATATTGTGGCACATGTTGTTATTATTCAAAATCAGATATGATATAGCACAATATGTAACAACGAGTTCCAGTGAGGAAGGTTTTGGTGGTGAGAGATTTTTGCTGAGGTACCAAGTGTTGTTCCTAGCTTGTACAAGTTACACTATTTAACACAGCACTGTGTATTTTCAGTGTTTTATTAACGTTAAAATGACCAACATAACACATCTTGTGTTCTATATACACCAAGGTTAATGTGTTGTGAATATGCAGCTCAGGAGTGTGTTAAAAGAGAGTGTTGCGAGCTTGTTCAAGTTAGCATGAATCAGAGCACCTGTTATTACTGAGACGGACGCAATATTTCCTATCAATTTATTATACTGGAAAAAACAACATTACCTCGTGGAGACATGATCTCAAAACTCTGTCTACTCCTCCATGTCCCTTGTGATGAGTCAATTCACTTCGTTCCTGTTTCATTAATGAGTCCAAACAACATGACGGATGGCCTGTTGCGAGGACTGTCACTGATATCGCCCAGCATCTCTGAATTGATTGGAGCGATGGTGCTGCGGCCGACCAGCTCAACTCATTCAAACCACTCCATCTTGTCACCTCAGGGCTGTCCTTCATCATCCCAAGTGGAATGATGCATGTGCTCAAAGACACTGATAATGGACTCATTTAGTGATGTGCCCGAAGCAGTGCAGCTTCAAAATCTCTCAAAGTTGTACCTTGATCTGATCTTGGTCTGTACTTGAGCTTGTCTGATACAGATATTCAGATACATTCAGATGAAAGCAGATTTCTGTTTTTTAGAGAATTAAACCTGCACTATGTAAGTTTTCCCATTAGCAGCCTCTAGTGGCTAGAGTTGTAGCTACAGTTATAACTATTGGATGGATGGATGTGTTTTATTTTTTTGAATGAAGTAAATAGCTGCAGTAGAAAAGGTACATAGTGCAGGTTGATGTGTCACTTTAGGGTTAGGGTTGGGGTTAGGGTTAGGGTTTAGGGTTAGGGTTAGGGTTATCATACTCGTTTCACAAATCCACATGAGGAAACACAGCCAGCCAGCTACCCTGAGCCTTGTTATCCACAAAGTGACTCCATTCTAAACAATAGAGGAATACTGTTTCGATATTGACAAAAATATAATCCTCATCATCATCATCATCATCATCATCATCATCATCATCATCATATGTATATGATTTTCAATTTGATTTGTCTGGTTTTAGACATATTGAACTTGTGTCTACCTACAAATACTTAGGTATTATAATTGATGATGGCCTTTCTTTTAAATGTCACATTGACAATCTGCTTAAGAAATTAAAACTAAAACTGGGGTTCTTTTATAGGAACAAGCATTGTTTTTCTTTAAATGTTAGGAAACGGCTGGTTTCTGCCACCTTTTTGCCTCTCTTGGATTATGGTGATGTCCTGTACATGAATGCGTCTGCAAATTGTCTCCATCTACTGGACGCTGTTTATCACGGTGCACTGAGATTTATAACTGGTTGTAAACCCCTCACACATCATTGTACTCTTTATGCCTTGGTCAATTGGTCATCTCTCTCCATGCGGAGAACCATACACTGGTACTTATTTATTTACAAATCCATTATTGGTCTGCTGCCTCCTTACTTAACATCCTACCTATCTCGTAACCAGTCCAGTTATAGCCTACGGTCCCAGGACTTCATCACTTTCTCCATCCCCTCAGTCCGTACTGAGCACGGTAAAAAGGCCTTCTCCTACTCTGCCCCCTCAATCTGGAACACACTTCAGCAGAGGCTGAAGCTGTCCAGCCTGATTCCCCTTGCCAGTTTTAAATTATTGTTAAGGGATTTAGAGAGTGCTTCTAGGGTGTGCTCATGCTGAATTCTCTTCCACCTTTTATATGTATTTGTTAAACTTTTATTTTCTTTTGTACTACTGTATTGATTGTTTTATATCTTTGTAATTTGTTTTATGTCTGTGTAATTTGTACTTGTCTTAACAGGTCACACTTGAAAATGAGACCTCGGTCTCAATGTGTTTTACCTGTTTAAACAAAGGTTAAATAAAAAATAAAAATGTAGGAGTCAGACATATCAGGACAGACAAACACACACATACAGAGACATGTGGTTATTATGTGCACACACAGACACACACACAGACATGGACACACACACACACACACACACACACACACAGATAATACAAGACCACATTGTGTATTTGTATTGCCACAGGCCTATGATATTAGCATTTTTATTGAGTGAAGAAACAAATCTGACATGTGAGTGAGACAGCATATGATTTCCCCCCAGATGTGCACACACACACACACACACTTATTTACACATTTAACACACTGGTATATGCACTAAGGACAGTCACTTTACTCAACAAGGAAAACGATTGACATGTTTATGAATTTCATTTGTATTGATATACGACACATCTCCATGCATGTCTCATGTCATGTTAGCTGCAGGATTCAAGCTCAGAACAAAGCTCCACGTGTATGTATCATGTGTCCCTATTTATACAAAACAGACAACGAAGTAAACACACACACACACACACACACACACACACACACACAAACAGAATAACCAGAATACACCGTGCAACATGGGAAGTCAGATATCATCTTATGAAAAACAACCTTGTGGGTAAAAAACACATAGCTGGCCATGCCTTGGCATGATGACCCATTTCATCAAAAACCTTGTTTTGATTT
Source organism: Merluccius polli (assembly GCA_030340625.1). Lineage (NCBI taxonomy): Eukaryota > Metazoa > Chordata > Actinopteri > Gadiformes > Merlucciidae > Merluccius > Merluccius polli. The sequence goes on along the minus strand of JAOPHQ010001990.1, from coordinate 593,849 downwards.
TTGAGGGAGAAAGGCAGTTGAAGAGTGGGCTGGAGAGGGAATTGAGAGCGAGAAGACGGGGGAAGAGTGTGTGTCCTGTGGTGCCATTTTTCATAGACATCACTGTACTCCTTGCCGAAGGTCTCTTAGTAACGCTCTCTTCACTTGTTGATCCCCCTAGCTCTTTTCTCACTTAAGCATTGTAGACGGCACTTAAGTACCAGCAGGATTCTCCCTCGCTGTTTTTTTTTGCTGATTACAATGGAACAGGGGTGTACTTGAGGCATTTGCATGTACAACACACACCACACACACAATTACATACTCTTTCTCTCTCTTTCTCTCATTCACTCACAGAAACACACACACACACACACACCTGTAAGCACACAGAAAGTGTGTGTGTGTCCTCTAGCTAGGGCTCCCATATGGAGTCTCGGCATGGCTCCGACCCGCGGGGGGGCAGAAAGAAAATCTCTGCTGCAACCAACAGACCAACAGAAGGCTGACTGCTGCGCGGCGGTTTAAATTTAGCCGCTAAGCCCAGAAGCCTCTCCGTCTTCCCCCAGCCCCCCCCCCCCCCCCCACACCCTCCCACCTCATTTGTGTTGTGTCTCCTCTCTTGGATTCTCTCTCTCGCTCCCTTTCTTACTGTTACTGAGTTGTGTTCTTGTTTCCCCCTCCCCACTGCCCCCCCCCCCCCCCATCCCAGTCTTTCCTTTTCATTTTCCCGTCTTTATCTCCACCTCCCCGTGTTACTCTGTCTTGCTGCTGATAACGTTTTCTCTCTTGTTTTTCCTCAAGTGCACACAGTGAGCTGCACGACTTGCATTGGTGACTCAGGCGTTTTTCCATGAGTGGCTGCCCCCGGGCGCACGTCATGCACGACACATCCCGCTGCCGCTGAAACACACACACACTGTTGTACACATGCACACACACACTAATAGATGAGGCTTTTTGTACTTGTGCACCATATGCTTCTGTGTGTACATTTGATTTGTTCAACTTTCTACAGTCGTATGCAGTACAAATGAAAGTGTTTGGGTGCGTCAAAAAAACAACAACATTCTTTCGCTAGGCAGATATGCTGATCAGCTGTTCTTGAAACTTCATCTTCACCGGGGCCAACAAATCAGACCTGTGTTAACGTTACACTCCTTATTTCCCTCTCTTTTCCCTCTATTTCCTTGTAGGTGCACATCAGCGTCATGGACAACAATGACAACACGCCCGTCTTCTCGCAGCCCACCTACGATATCGCCATCTCGGAGGACACACCCCCGGACACGGAGGTGGTGCAGGTTCTGGCCTCAGACCGCGACGAGCACCACCGGCTCTCCTACTCACTACACAGCGCTGTGGACCCGGGCAGCCTGCGCCTGTTCCGCATCGACCTGGCGCTAGGAACCATCTACACCGCCGAGAGGCTGGACCACGAGGCCCGCACCCAGCACATCCTCACCGTCATGGTAAAGACACTGGGGGTTAACCACTAATAACCCTGTGACATAACATAGACTGTAAAACATATGGACGTAGTGTCCGTGACGTCACCCATTGGTTTACACAAAACCGTTTTGAGGGTGTAGATTTGCCTTTTATGGAGCATTTGTATGAGATTTTTGCAACCAGCAGCGGAAATTATCCATATTTAGCACATTGAGGGCAGGAATTAAATGGCCGCCTCGCAGTAGTCTATGGTCAAAACTCATTAATATTCAGTCCTTAATAATAATTTAATTGAATAAAACCGGCAAACGGTACCTCTCAAATACATAATATGGAGATGAACTAGCGACTGATATCCGAACCGAACAAGGAAAAAAATTACTGGTTTTGGATTACGAGAATTAAATCTCATATTTGCTGTTGACTCCGAATGTTGGTAGGTCACTATGCATCCAACCATATGAACCACCTAAAGGGCGTTGGAGGAATACATGTTAGTCTCTCCGACCAGGGCTTCACAAACATGGCTGCCGCTTGGTCCATAAGCAATGCCTTTAGTCCAATTGAATGATTATTCCAAATAATGAGCCAATTAGAAGTAATTTTGTTCACCCCCTCACCCCCCAATTATGGTTACTGACCTTCTACTTTAAACAAAGTTTTAAAATCTTACATTTTCTTGCATACCATTGGGAATAAGGCAAGTACATACAGTTACAGACACTTGTGCTTAGCCCAATGTAGTGTAATATAATTGTTGTGATGTTATCTTACATTTACTCATCATTTAGCAATTATGCTAATCACAAAAGAGTAACAGAGCAGAATTCAAGCCTCATGAGAGGAAATAGGATACATTTCTGAAGAAGCAATGAAAAGAAAGTGGAGTGCAAGAATGGGCCCTTTTCTTAGATTTGATTAAAATATAATAGCATGCAATTGTGTGTGCAGTTTAAGAATTAAGAGTTTGTGTGTGTGTGTGTGTGTGTGTGTGTCAGGCATGAAAATCACTCACCTTTCGGCGAAATTCGCCGTTTTGAAGTCAAAACAGGTGACCTACGTGAATCGTGTAGATTCGACGAGAAAATGTTTGGTGGGGGGGGGGGGGGGGGGGTTGAGCGGGTGAGCGCGCTAGCGCGTGCGCGGAAATATTGCGAAGGCTCGTGCCAGCTGACCTGAGCGTGCCCATTGAGGAGTCGGAGTGATAATTTACCGGACTGAATTTGGTGAGTGACAGTTTCACGTGAGTGACAGCGCGATCGTAAGCCACCCCGGACCTACGACCGACGGGGGGGCAGGTAGACACCGCTAGACATACGGGACTCATACCGGTGATCGCGGCTTTAGTTCCCCGTGTCTGATCGCTGTAATTCGGAGCGTGAATATCGGTTGAATATCTAATATCTTTCTAACTTTAAAAAACACTTTAGTATTTTTTAAGACGATAGTCGCACATCCCTCGTAACTACGCCGTGAAGGTGAACCCTCCCGGACTCCGCTATTAACATGAACCGCTCCGCAGGAGGAGCCGCACATCCACACGCACCGGACACCACAATACAAACACACATGTTTTACATTTGATTGCTTTTAAATAAAGTTGTGTGCAGTTATACGGTTAAATACGATTATTAAAACCCTAATTATGACAGTCCTGGACCGGCCCAAAAATGTGCATCGGCTCACCCGGTACGCCCGATGGCCAGTCCACCCCTGCTTGTCCCGTTAGTTAAACATAGTAATCCAATTGTGAAATCCGTGTTGTAATCGGCAGCATACTAGCTAGTTATATTGAAAAGTAAATAAAGATTCAGACGTGCTGCGTGATGATGTGTTCAGGTTGGCTCAGTAAAACGACTATTAGGTTATCATGATGCGTTCAAATGTAACGTAAAGAAAAGGGAAATTGAGATTTTGGCGAGAAACATGAGTAATACAGTTGTATAGTATATTAAAAATCTGGAGGATCATGACTGACAAGGCAGACATGTTAATTTTTCTGCAAAAAAAACCCTGTTAAATTATGAGATTATGTTTTATTTCCTTTTGTGTGACCCATATACATTATGACTTATTTTTCATTTGGTGCTGCTGATATATTCTTTCTATTGTTAGTTGTATGTCATTTCGAAGTGGCCTATTACATTAGCCATGTTTATTGAAGGCCAGAAACGTTTTTGTTATGCTCACTTGTTAAGCAATACCAGTTCTGTTGAGAACAAATTGTCGCGTCGTCTTTCCACCAAATAATAGAAAAGTATCGATAGTGGTATCGATAAAGACTTGGATTGATAAGGAGTATCGATAAAGGTATCGATATCAATAAATATTAACGATCCCCATCCCTAGTTATAGTGCTTCTTTATAATATTACTTGTATTTCCAGGATGGAAATATTATTTATTTAATACAATATTTTTTCAGAACCTGTGCTTGGCTTATTATTACATCCACTCAACTCATTTGGCTACTGTGAAATTGGAAAAGGGAAACTTTGATTCTAAATCAAACATATTTTTTTCTGGCATGCTCTGTCTGCAATCGCAAATTGCATTTCAGGTTGATGGTATGTTTCAATAATGGTAGAAAACTCTTAGGTTAGTTTCTTTGCCCCCCCAAAAAATCTTGTCTGTCAATCATGATGGAAGAATGCATCAAGCCATGTTGGTGCCCTTACCACATTGTGCCTCATATATTTATTGTAAATGGTAGACTAAGTGACAGGCTGGCATGCATATTTATTATATTCACAGGCGCCCTACAGTGTCCGTCCGTCTAACCGCCCGTCCGCGCGCCCTTCTCACCTTTTTCACCCCTGACCTGTTTTCATGCCTGGTGTGTGTGTGTGTGTGTGTGTGTGTGTGTGTGTGTGTGTGTGTGTGTGTGTGTGTGTGTGTGTGTGTGTGTGTGTGTGTGTGTGTGTGTGTGCACATGCACGTTACTGCATGTGCACTAAGGAGTGATTAATAAAAGAACATATTTGAGGTCTTATAGGGCTTGTATTATTTGTGATTTTGAAGAAAGGAAATCTAATTGGGTTTGCTTGCTTGACTTCCTGTCTTGAGTAACACATTTTAAGCCAGTAATAGGAAATGCATTCAGTTTGAACACCTCATCATACCAGTAGATCTCCGCTGGAAGAATGTATTTATTGATCTGTAGTCAATTTACAACAACACAGGAAGGACTTTTATAGAGAATATAGTATTTCTGTTGATGACATAGTGTAATGATTACATTTGGTATTATCAGTCTCAGCAGGTAGATAGTATGTATAATCTTCTTATTGTGTAATGGAGAGTTGAAAATAAAGTTAAAATATACAAGCATTTGATAACATAACATAAGATGGACTTTATTAATCCCAGGCAGGAAGTGAGAAAGGATTGTTCCAGTGGCAGTAACAGTTGTGTTGTATTGGGATGCTTTAGATACTATACATGCCAAGTTATTTGCATGCTTGCAAATTATCAACCTGAGTTTAATAGTTATTTAAGCTTATATTTGAAAATCCAAAGGGTATATTACAAATTGGATGCTTATGTTGTCCTATTTATATTCACCCTGATGTTTTTGTCTGATCTCACTTAACTACTGTTTTTGAGAATCTCAGATTAAGGCATGAATATCAATCTCATTAGCCTAGTAATTCAAACCCACTGTTGGAAGTAGCTTGTCCCCAAGGGCCCATAACAGTTCTTAAGTAGCACTCAGTGTCTATCTTACTGGGACTTCTGAGTACAATGCTATACACAGCCAAAACTGTTTCCTGTGGATAAAAACAAACAAGCATTCAGGATCATGGTTTGGCAATCATGCTTTAAAGCATTGCATTTCTTCAAGCATTACAAGTCTTTCAGATTTGAAGATCCAAATGTTAAAATAGTTGTGTAAATTCCAGCTATCTTCTTTTCTCACTAGGTTAAAGACCAAGAGTTCCCCTACAGACGAGGCCTGGCGCGTGTGTTAATCGAGGTGGAAGATGTTAACGACCATGTGCCAATCTTCACTAGTACTCTGTATGAAGGCTCTGTCTATGAGTCGGCTGCAGTGGGATCAGCCGTGGTCCAGGTTACAGCTCTGGACAAAGATAAAGGAGATAACGCAGAGCTTCACTACACAATTGAAGGAGGTAAAAAAAACAAAAAGTTTATCGTGGGAAAAGGTTATGTATTTCACATATGTGTCCAATTCAAACCCAATAAATGTTCATATATTCTTTTTCTCAACTGTTTCAGGAAACGCTGGAAATGCATTCCGAATTGAGCCAGTTTTGGGTATAATTTCTGTTGCCCGCGACTTGGACCTGTCTTCCATTGGTCATTACATTCTGACTGTCCGAGTCACCGACAATGGCTCTCCATCCCTGTCCACAACCACGCTTGTTCGTATTAGTGTTACCCTCTCTGATAATGCTGGGCCAAAATTCCCTCAACCTGAGTATCAGGCTGAAATCACAGAGAATGTTGCAGTTGGAACCTCAGTTACCACAATAAATGCAGTCAGCCAATCCACGTTGACCTATGACATCAGACAGGGCAACAGCCTGCGGAAATTCCAGATAAACCAATATAGTGGCGTGATCACCACGCATAAGCCCCTTGACTATGAGACCCAAACATCCTACACGCTGACGGTCCAGGCCACCAACATGGCTGGGATGGCTTCAAATGCCACCCTGCACATTCAAGTCGTGGATGAGAACGACAACCAGCCGGTGTTCCAGCATCTGCGCTACCATGGTAGCATTAGTGAAGCTGCGCCAGTCAACAGTGTGGTTCTTAATTCAGATGATTCGCCCTTGGTAATCAAGGCTACTGATGCCGACCACAATCAAAACGCACTCTTGGTGTATCAAATTGTTGAGGATACTGCCAAAATGTTTTTTACGGTTGACTCTGGCACTGGCTCCATCAGGACCATTGCTAATCTAGACCACGAGACATTTTCTAGTTTCCACTTTCATGTTCATGTGAGGGACACTGGAAGACCACAGCTGACAGCAGACAGTCCCACCGAGGTCACCATAGAGGTGATTGACACCAATGATTCACCTCCTCGTTTCACCCAGGATGCCTATGAGACGGTCTTGTTACTCCCTACCTATGTGGGTGTGGAGGCTCTGAAAGTGTCAGCCACTGACCCTGACCGAAACGTACCTACCGAGCTTACCTACTCCCTTACCGATGGAATCTTGGACCACTTTGCCATTGAGTCCTCATGTGGAATCATCACTGTTAAAAACAACAACTTCTCTAAAGAACGTTTCCGCTTCAATGTAAAAGTCTCCGATGGTAAATTCTCCAGCACAGCTCTGGTTACCATTTTGGTCAGAGAAGCTCTCGAGTCTGGTCTGATCTTTGGTCAAAGTATCTACTCTTCGTCTATTCAAGAGAGCATAACAAACATCACCAAAGTTGCCGTGGTTAACGCTGTGGGGAACCGCCTCAATGAACCTCTTCAGTACACACTGTTAAATGCTGGCACACGATTTAGAATCCGGCCAACTTCTGGCGTGATTCAAACCACAGGAGTACCTTTTGACCGAGAAGAGCAGGAATTCTATGAACTAGTCGTTGAAGCAGGCAGGGAACATGATCGCCAGCGTGTAGCTAGAGTGATGGTCAAAGTCCAAGTCGAGGACATCAATGACAACAACCCTATATTTGTTGGGCTGCCATATTATGCTGCCGTACAAGTCGAGGCTGAGCCAGGTTCACATATCTTTAGAGTCATGGCAGTAGACCGGGACAAAGGAATTAATGGAGAGGTTTCTTACTACCTCAAGGACAACCACGGGCATTTTGAAATGAACAAGCACACAGGAATCCTCACCCTCAAGAAGGCCTTTGAATCGGACTTATCTAATGTGGAATACCAGATGGTTATTTATGCCAGAGATGGTGGTCACCCACCTCTTTCTACTACCATAGAGTTCACCATCACTGTAGTGAACAAGGCTATGCCGGTGTTTGACAAACCATTCTATTCCGTGTCTGTAAACGAGGACGTGGCAGTTCATACACCAATCCTTGGTATTAATGCCACAAGCCCCGAAGGCCAAAGCATTATCTACACTATTGTTGAAGGAGATCCATCCCTTCAGTTTGACATTGGGTTTGACACAGGAGTCATCAGTGTCATCCACTCTCTGGACTACAAAAAAGCATCATCTTACCGGCTGACTGTAAGAGCCACAGACTATCTGACTGGTGCCCGAGCTGAAGTAGACATAGATGTGATTGTTCAAGACGTGAATGACAACCAACCTTTGTTCGAAAAAATGTCTTACAGGGCTGTCTTGTCAGAAACGGCTATGATCGGTACTCCAGTGCTTCAAGTAATCGCCACTGACTCAGACTCAGAAAAGAACAGCTTAGTCCGCTACCAGATTTTCTCAGACACACACAACAGCACAGACTACTTCCACATTGATAGTAGCAGTGGCTTAATTCTAACCGCTCGTATGCTTGACCATGAAGTAGTTCAGAGCTATGACTTCACTGTCAGGGCTACCGATAACGGTTTCCCACCATTGAGTAGCGAAGTATCAGTCGTGGTTGTGGTGAATGACATGAATGACAATCCTCCAGTCTTCAATCAGCTGCTCTACGAGGCCTACGTAAGCGAGCTCGCCCCCAGGGGTCACTTTGTGACCTGTGTCCAAGCATCTGATGCTGACAGCTCAGATTCTGACAAGCTGGTATACAGCATCTTATCCGGCAATGAGAGAATTAATTTTTTGATTGACATGAAAACAGGAATTATAATTCTGTCTGGTCATCGTAAGCAACGGATGGAGCCTGCCTACAGCCTGAACGTTTCTGTGTCTGATGGGGTTTTCACCAGCACTGCACAGGTCCATGTTAAGGTGCTGGGGGCCAACCTGCACAGCCCACTGTTTGGATTAACTACATATGATGCAGAGTTACGGGAAAATGCTGCCATTGGCACCAAAGTTATACAGGTAATAAAAATCAGCAAAATGATATGTCCTTCTTATATCAATCATATTAATACATGTTTACAGTTGACATATATCTATAATTTAAGTTGATTTTGATTTTGATTGTCTCAATTCCAGGTGAAGGCAACTGATGCAGACCCAGGGGTGTTTGGCAAAATCACCTATTCGTTTGTTAATGATGTGGGCAAGGACCAATTTAGCATTGATGGAAATGGTTTTATCACTACCTTAGAGAAGTTGGACCGGGAGGACCCAGCCAATAAGGACATTGTTCTTGCAGTGGAAGCCCAGGACTCTGGTGGCCGTGCCTCTTACTGCACGGTACAAGTTACCCTATTGGATGACAATGACAATGCACCCCAGTTCCGTGCAACTGAGTATCGAGCTTCGGTTAAATCTGACGTTGCCAAAGGGTTTTTAGTAACCCAGATCCAGGCTTATGATCCTGATAATGGTGTCAATGCCAAAGTGACATACTCCCTTTACAGTGAGGCGCATGTACCAGTGGTGGATATTCTGGAGATCGACCCTGACAATGGTTGGATGGTAACTAAAGGGAGCTTTAGCCATATGAGGAATTCTGTCTTATCATTTTTTGTCAAAGCTGTGGACAGCGGAAACCCTGTGAGACATTCTCTGGTATCAGTTTACATCCATGTGCTGGCACCAGACGCTTTGATCCCGTCCTTCACCCAACCCCAGTATTCGTTTACCATGCCAGAGGACACCCCCATAGGTGCTTCTATTGGGATGGTGCGCCTCAGCACTCCTCTTGGACATGCCTCTCTCTCTGCTGCTTTTGCCCTGGTTAATGGTGAGACTGGAGAGAACAACCAGGATGCGGTCTTGGTGGTAGAAAAGGATACAGGCATCATTAAGCTTGAAAAGCCTCTAGACCATGAGGTGATCAAAACCTACTACTTTAAGGTCACTGCGACAGTTCAGCAGGCAAAGTTGGATTCGGTGACCACTGTGGATGTCGAGCTGAAAGTGCTGGATCTTAATGACAACAAGCCTGCCTTTGAATCCAACTCCTACGAGGCTACGGTGATGGAGGGAATGCCTGTCGGAACCAGGATAATCCAAGTCCATGCATTGGATCCAGACTCTGGAGCCAATGGTCAGGTGACCTACAGTCTTGGGACAGCGACCCTGCCAGCAGTGGCGGAACATGACCACTTGGTTGGCATCTTCAGCGTGGACAGCAACACCGGCTGGATCTCCACACTTAAACAGCTGGACCACGAGGCCGACCCGTCCTACACGTTTACCGTTGTGGTCTCTGACCTTGGGGATAACCTTGCTCTGTCCTCTACCACTTCCGTGACAGTGGCTGTGACCGACGTCAATGACAATCCCCCCACATTTCTGGAGGAAAGGTATCATGGTTCTGTGCGGGAGAGTGACCCACCAGGGGAGGTGGTGGCCGTGCTAAACACCAGAGATGATGACAGCTCTCCCATCAACCGCCAAGTCAGCTATCACATAACCGGTGAGTGAACATTTTGGTTCTTGTTCTACTGTTTTTTGGCCATCTTTGTTCACGCTAAACCGATACTGAACCTCCCATGTGTCCGGATTTTGCTGTGTCTGTATTGTAGTATTTGTTGTTATTGAGGTTAGTCCTTCAATATGTCAGGGAGTGATGTGATTGATAACAGTCCTGCATAACAAACCAGTGCAAACATAAGGGAGATTAAAGATGCAATTTATAGTTATTTTTAAAATATGTGTGTATGGTGGGTGTGCATGTATCTAGAACTGGGCCTGATTACAAAACAAACAGTGTACTGCACTGAAATGCTATTTTTTTTAAATGCTGATATCAGCTCTGCCAGATACATGTTGTGTGCATATTTTCCTTCAGAAAATGAGCATTCCACACCCCTTGACTCTAGCCCAGTAAATCAGCTTGCCGAAGGCCAAAGGGATATTAAATGGTTTGAGTAAACAGTTTACACTTCCCAACCTGCCAGGTATTTCATGAAGGTTGTCTGGCCTTCAGCAGTCATACCTCACTATAATCTGCACTAACTTTAGGATATGAGTCATCACTATGTATTTTAGTTTTTAATCAGACTGTGTTTTATCTGGACAAATCAATGCAAGGTCACTGTCATAACAACAATCCCCAAATGACAAAATAACTACATCCAATTCCTGGGTAGTGGAGTAGAGTTTATTTTGTGTTTCTTTTTTTATTTACATCCACAAGCCCAAGACAAAGACAATGATGGCAAAAAAATAACAAACATGCAAAGCAAAATGGAGAGAAAGAAGAAAGCAGTTGAGGGCTAAAATGTCTTTATTATAGAGATGTTGATCAGAGTAACTTTTTCCCTGATTTCTTTCTTGCTAATTGACAAGTGAGAAAGTAATGGTGAAGCTGGAATGCCCCCTAGAGAAGGGTGACAAAGGACAGGATGGCTGATGGGGGAGTGGGGACTGTGGGGTAGGGGGTGGAGGATAGGGGGAAACAGCGTTAATGAAGGACTTTTAAATAGGCGGGGAATCCTCTGCTGGGTGGCATTCTAATGAAGCCCATGCAGACAGACGACGGCGGAGAATGAAAGACATGACCTTATAGATGACAGCCAGACGGCTAGAGAGCAATGATAGCCCTAGGTATTGAGTTTCTCTGGAGGGAAAGCATGAAAAAAACTAAGTGAATAAATTGAAACGCCAAAAGAGTGTAAGTCAGAAAGCTAGACAAAAGTGACCTTTCTCGCTCATGAGAAAGACGCACAAAAAAAAGAAAACCAATTTGATGTGCACAAAGCAGATAGGGAAGACATGCCGAAAGGAATTTCTCCGCTTGCTGCCGAAAGATAAGCTCAGCCCAATCCGTTAAAGTATGGTTGTTGCTGTATAAAATGGGACATATTCGATTTGATCTGAAGCTTCACACGGGGGCTTAATTCATGCTATAACCCTGTTTGAGTTTTGTTTGT